>JAYXIM010040245.1:0-100659 GCA_037575425.1 Anastrepha fraterculus
TCAAATTTAATGAAATATTAATAGTAAGCCTATTCTACGCTAATAATTGTGCAAAGCAAATTTTTGAATTTTTCATATTTTAATTTATTTTGTTGCAAATTTTATGAGTTTTTTTTTTTAATGTTGAATAAAGCTTTAAACTTTAAAATATGTTGTTTTTGCTTTAGTATGCACTTTATTTGTAGGCAAAATTAAAGAGAAGAATTTGGCAAGAAAAGCATAGCTAATATTGTAAAAAAAACTCACTGTGCCAAAAGTTGTTTTACTCACTCTATCTGATTATTGCAATCTGTAGAAGATTAATTGTAAGTTTTTGTAGAAAAATTACTCAATTACACAACCAGACCACATTGCATACCAAATGGCCGATACGAAGGTGGTTTTATGTCTTTATTGAGCCTGTGGACAAAATCTTTTCGATCGACTTTTCTATGCTGCACCCGTTTTGGCGATTGAATCAACCGACAATATCCATACATTTTTTGTAATGTAGTATTCACAGATCCATAATTTTTTTTTTTTGGATGACCCAGAAGGTCATTCTAGGGTTTAGTCCCCATGTCTTACCAAAAGCCTTGTACAGGCAAAGAATGCCCTTGTGGCTTTTGAAGTAACTCTCTCAATAGGGGAATTCCACGTAAGCGTTTTGTCAAGACTGACGCCAAGATAGTTCGCTTCTGTCGAGAGTTGAAGTGTTGTTCCATTAAGGGTCGGACATTTGAGATTTATGTTCCTTCTCCTAGTAAACGGTACAAGTGTTGTTTTGGATGGGTTAATGGAGAGCTCTTTTTCCGTGCACCATTTGTTTATTATTGTAAGGGATTGCTGCATGCGATCCGAAATGGTTTCCTCATGCCAGCCTAATACATAAACTACTAGGTCATCAGCGTAGCCCTGCCTGTGATATCCCAGGTTATTCAGTTTGTGGAGAAATTCATCTATGACTAGAGTCCACAAAAGAGGAGAGAGTACGCCTCCTTGAGGGCAACCTCTTGTGGCTTTAATAGATTTGATTGTTCCTCCTAGTTCGGTGCTGATCGTCCTAGATTTCAGCATGAATATTATCCATCTAGTGATGGGTTCAGGTACCTCCTTTAGATATAGGGCATTATTGATTGCCTCATAGGAGGTGTTATCAAAAGCCCCTGATATGTCAATAAATGCACATAGAGCTACCTGTTTGGACTCAATAGCCTTTTCAATAACTGTTACCAGGCTGTGTATTGCAGTCTCAGTGGATTTTCCCTGTTGATAGGCAAATTGAAGTCGATGCAGTGGGAAGTTAGCTAGATTGTTTTCCCTAATATACTGATCAACTATCTTTTCCATTGTTTTAAGGAAAAATGAGCTGAGACTAATTGGTCTGTATGATTTAGGCAATTGTTCGGGTTTTTTCCCTACCTTTGGAATAAATACAACCTTAACCTGAGCCCATTTTGTAAGTAAATATCCTAGCTTTGTATAGTCTGGTCAAATTAGGGATAATATGGTGTGCACCCTGCTGTAAAAGACAGGGGAATATCCCATCAGGACCAGGAGATTTGTATGGGCTGAATGTTGTTGATATCGCCCATTGTATCCGCTTTCCATGGAATAGCTTGTTTGCTAGTTTTAAGTTCTCAGCACTCGCAGATGTAGTAGTTTCTGTCGGCACAGAGATCTCGTCTAGCACAAGTGATCCAGGGAAGTGAGTGTCCAGCAGTCCCGCTAAAGCTGGGCAGCTAAGGAGCAGATGCTGAGATGATTCCACCTCATCCTCCATACAGCTGACGCAAAAAGGACTCGAAGTAATTCCGAGTCTCACGGCATGTATACCTCGCGGACAGTGCCCCGTGAGGATGCGCACGAAATTTGAGAGATGAGATTTGGTCATCCCCAGGATATCCCTCGAACGCCTCCTATCCAAACGTAGCCAGAAGGACTTCGCGACCTTACACGTTCGTGTACTTGCCCAGCGCTCGCTGAGTTGGTGCAGAGCCCATCCTTCCAGGAGTAGAGCGCAGGTAGTCAAGGGGATCCCGATCCTCTCCTTTCGCGGGCACATTACCTCACAGGTCCCTTGTCTGGTCAGCTCGTCGGTTTCGCAGTTTCCTGCAATGTCACTGTGACCAGGTACCAAAATTATCTTTATGTCGAAGAGTTCTGATGCAATCGAGAGGGAGACCAGGCATTCCCTGACCAGCTTCGAATGCGCCTTAATAGAGCCTAGGGCCCTAATAGCCGCTTGGCTATCGGAGTAAATATTTACCTTCTTAACAGTTATTACGCAAGTAAGTAGCCAGTCAGCTGCTTCTTTAATTGCGGCCACCTGTGCTTGGAACACTCTGCAGTGATCCGGTAGCCTGAATTTGAGTTTTCTGGGTAGCTCTTTGCAGAATACTCCTCCTCCAACCCTACCGTCCAGCTTCGAGCCATCCGTCAACAGGTTAACGAGGCCCTATCCCCAAGTGTTGCCCCCGGTCCACTCCTCCCTTGGTGGAATATGGGTGGAGAAAGTTCCGCTTGGACTGAGCGAGGGCACACACTGATCCGTCGACGCGGGGATGAACTCAAAGTTTCTGAGGATGCTTGAGTGCCCATATGTGAGATTGAGCTTATAGTCCAAGCCCCTCAGTCTGATTGCGGTACGTGCAGCGGCAATTCTGCCTGCGATGTCTATAGGTACCACATTTAACATTGCGTTGAGCGCCAGAGTAGGAGTCGTTCGAGCGCCCCACTGATTCCAATGAGTGCCGACCTCTGAACTCTCTCTAGCTTTTTAACTAATGTCGTCCTCTCCAGTGAGTTCCGCCAGACAATGACTCCATATAACAAGATTGGCTTTATTATGGTATTATAGAGCCAGAATACAACTCTAGGCGAGAGGCCCCATCTTTTGCCAATAGCGCCCTTGCACCCATACAAGGCGATTGTTGCCTTCCTTACTCTCTCCTCAATGTTGGGCTTCCACGTTAGCTTACTGTCAAGGCAGCCATCACCTCTCTATCGTCGTTGTTGTTTTTGTAACAGCAAAAACCATTCGTCACAATTTTTGGGGTATGCTGCTGAAGTGACAGTCAATGGCCGTATATAAAACTGGGTCGGTCGTTCCGGTAACGCAGAACCGACAATCGTAGTCCAATTTCCGGCCTCTCAGCTGTTATTTAAGGCGAGGAAAAGGATATAATTCGTTAGAAGCTCATCTAAATTACGTACTCAAAAAGGCCTTGGCGGTCGCCGTAGTCGATTGCGTTGGTGCGTGACCACCATTCGGGAGTGCGTAGGTTCGAACTCCGTGTAAAACTCTAGCAAAACAATAGAAAACGTTTTTTTCTAATACCGCTCGGCCCTGGGTAGGCAATGGCAATCCTTCCCGACCAGAAATTTTGGTAAGGCGGTGATTAGGCAGACCGCATTCCAAATTTGCGCCTCATAAGGCAGCCAAACTAGGCCCAAGTCCCGAAAGGTATCGCCACACATCTGCCCCATTAGGCGCAGGTTCGAAAAACCGAGCTTCGGTAATACTCTTGATGCCCTTCTACAAATCAGTTAGGGATTCCAATTTATGCCTAAGTGAGACACTGCCACAGATTTTCGTGACCACAACCAAATTTGGTATTCTTCAGCCAAACACTTAACAGAAGTGTACGAGTATGCGCCAATTATTTATTTTTTATTTTTTAAAAGGCCTTAATGGTACCTTCGCCTGCAATCGTGAAAAATTCAGCTTGACTTGAATGGCAAAAAACACCCTCCGAAGGATTCTTTCAAGTAAAACGAAATACGAAATGTTTACCTGCAATTTATTTATCTATTCATTCGGCATTAAATAAAACAGTTTTCACTTAAAGAATTCGAAAAATGTGACTCGATATGTACAATGCTAAAATGACTTATGAATTAATCTTTGTTTAGTCGAAGCTACTTAAATTATTTAACAAAAATTAAGATAAATTATTTGAAATAAAAATCATACTTCGAAAGTGCGGTACTTAAAATATTTAAAATATATTTTTTAAATAAAAATTTCTTACTATTTAATTATAATAAATACATATTTTGTCTAAAACAATTTTTTAGAATTTTTTTAATCAAGTTTCTTTAACTACTAAGTAATTAACTGACTAATGACTTAATGCTGCTTCTAAGCATCAGCGGTCAAGTGCTAGATTTAAGCAGAATTTATAGTTCGACCATTGAAGAAATTGCTATCAAACATATTCGAAAGTAGACAATTTTCCTACCCCTACACCAAGTACTGCTCAATTGCCTTAGTGCCTGTTGAAAAGTTTTTTTCTTCAAGTTAATCTCGAGCTATTTTTCTATTCTATTACTCTGCCCAAGGATGTGTCTTCACTTCCGTTCGTTGATTTTCGCTAGGCGCCCCCCACGCTCGTCCTTTTTCTTGCGCTCCCCATTGCTTCGGTTATGTTGCAAATGGGCTGCAAACCAGGCGCCTGTCGCTTGCTACGCCACTGCGTGCTACTGAGCCATAGCTCCTTTATCATGTCGGCGCCCTTCTCGGCTATCATTACCACTGGCGCATGGATGTTGCCATTAGTAATGGTGGGCATAATACTCGCATCAATTACACGCAGCCCAGGCACGCCGTAAACGCGCAATTGTGGATCGACCACTGCCCAAGGATCGCTGGGTGGACCCATTTTCGCAGTGCCTGACATGTGATAGATGGTCATGGTGTACTGACGTATTGCGCAGTTCCAATACTCGTCGGTAAAGTGTGGCAAGTGTTTGCAGTTCGGTAATGGTTTGCTCCAAAATCGCGCGCCGAAGCGCTTTAACGCCTGAGTCTCGCCCATGGCGACGGCGGTTTTGACACCTTCGCGCAGTACATTGACATCGTCTGGATGTGTGAGGTAGTTGTGATAGAGCAGTGGATAGCGTAGCGGGTTTTTGGAGGCTAGTTTAATAAAGCCGCGACTCTTGGGACGTAGCATCATGGGAAAGATGCCGAAAACATCACGATCATTCACTTCACTAAAGACTTCATTGTAGAATTCGTCGGCTAAACCATGCGCAGTTTTCACCTGAGAACCGCCGTCAGACATGACCGACGCCGAGGTCATCATAAAGCTCATATCGGGCCAATCATCGCTGGCATTGGCATATTTCGTATTGATGAAAGCAACCGCCTCCAAGCCGACACTGGACGTGAGCGGTCCATCTTCGGTGATGGCGTAACGCAAAGCCGTATTAATATTTACCATACGCTTCATCACAATCGAAATCGGGTAATCGATGAGAAATGCAATGCCACCCACTGCAATGTGATCCTGTAGATTTTGCCCCACACCGGGCAGATGCTGCACTAACGTTATGCCTACACGTTGGAGCTCGTCGACCGGTCCGATGCCCGAGAGCATCATCAAATGCGGTGAGCTGAGCGCGCCGGCGGAAAGTATAATTTCGCGTGTAGCATAAACAGTCTGCAGACGACCGTCGCGTATGAACTGCACACCGATGGCGCGTTTCGTTTCCGGATGCGTCAGTACCTTGGTAACATGTGCGAAAAGCGCCACATCTAAGTTTTTACGCAGACGCGCTGGCCGCAAGAAACTCTTTGAGGTGGAGGCGCGCGAACCGCGACGCATATTGAACTGATAGAAAGCGAATCCGGTCTGCTGTTCACCATTTACATCAACAATGTCATAGCCCATCTCCTCGCCAGCTTGCAGAAAGGCCGGACCAAGCGGCGTATTATAGGGTGAGTCCTGCACCGTCCAGAGCCCCCCTGGTGGGAGAGAATAGTAATAAATTTGTATGTTTTTAGCTGTAATTTCAAGTTGCCCAACTTACCTGTGCCGTGGTAGCGTTTATTACGTGCCAAATATGGATTGCGTTGGTCTTCCGATTTGCGAAAGTAGGGCAATATGTCTTCATAACCCCAACCAGGATTGCCGAAAGATGCCCACTGGTCGAAGTCGCGACGGTTTCCGCGTATATAGAGCATAGTATTAAGCACTGAACTGCCGCCAATCACTTTGCCGCGAGTCCAACAACATCGCCGATCTTTCATCGCCTGACAGGCAGTGTCCTGGGGTTGGGTGCTGAAAGTCAAAAAGTTAAATGAAGTATTATAAGCTGGTGCAATAGAAAGTTGAGGAACTGAGAATATTGAGAATATTGCTGCAAATTTTAATGATTAAAAAGACATTAGGCTCTCTCCCTTTCTTTTCCCTGCCGACTAATACTGATAAGCTTCTCCATCCTTATGTTCAGTGTTGTTTTGTATAAGAAGAAAATAAAAATAAGCTTTCCATTGCGTATATGAATTAAAGGTTTTTGGAGAAAGCATTTACACACTTGCCGAATATTTTTGGCATTAGAAGTTTTAATTAAATTAAATTCTCTAAATAGTATTTATTGTAACTTTCGGATGAGTTTTCCCCCAGGCTAGCTTATGATAAAAGATAGCGTCGAAAAACTTTAGGGAAAACAATAAGCAAATATTTCTTTTAGTGCCATAAATCCGTGATGAACAAAAGTTGTGGACAGACTTCGTTCAAACGTCTACTCGTCTACTCAAATGGCGTCGTCGGATTCATTACAAGGTCTATGCCTGTGTGCATACTCCTCTTTTTCATCCGGCGAGTTCTTTCCGCGAAACCTCTTATGATTTTCCACGTTTACTCGATGCTTAGCATCTTGTCGTTTACATTTTCATAGGTTATGTGACCGACTGCATTCTCCAGCGTACGACGTGCTTGTCCCCAACGCATGCATAGTCGTCCATCTGCCGCGGGTTGCATGAATTCAGCGGTCTTGCCATAGCCTTAACGTTTCATCCCTTACTTCGCGCGCTGCAGGTTTTCTAACTCTTTCTTCCATTCCCTCTTTCTTTAACTCCCATAACTTCTTCCTCTAAAAGTTAGTAAGTCTACCAGTGTCGAACCGCTTATTACTTGAACAGCTGGCCCTGTGCGGTAGGCGCACACAATTCTCAGGGCTGCCGTTCGTTATACCGATGCTAAGAGTTTGCAACGGTGATTTACCCTCGGCGTAATTGCCCACAGTTCAGCTCCGTATTGGAGAATGGAGTGCATGGTAGCCATCATTATTTCCCGTTTCCTTTGCGTGGGACCCCCTATATTTGCCATTAGTCTACTGAGTAGGGATGCTATCTTAGCGGCTTTCTTTGCTGCGTGTTTTATTTGGCCCCGAAGGTTAGTCTTGAGTCCAGCCTTAAGCCTAGGTACTTTAGACTTTTTTTGTGGTTGGTGTATTTGAGCTTCTTGATTAGGAATATTAGCTCCATTATCTCTGTGGCTAATTTGGGGCTACGTGAATCCAGCCACGTTTGTGTCCGTATCTCGACTTGGTTAAGTTTTCTACGAGCTTCTTCAAGGTTTCGTGCGCTATGATGGCTGTGGCGATATCGTCTGAAAGACAGGGACTATTGAGCATTTCTATATTGAATATTTCGTTGTAGCCCAAGAATTGATCCTTGTGCCGCTCCGGATGTGACGTATACATATACAACGAGAACCCTCTAGGGTTTGATAGACTAGTTGGCGGTATCGAAAGCAACTCCTCGTTACGCGCTGTAGGTATGCCGGCATTTTGAATCTTAGCTCTAAGGCGGATAATATGTCCACCCGTTTTACGCTATTGAAAGCGTTGGCAAGAAGCACTAAACGTCTGGATTGAATACTGCCCTGTTGCGCTGCTTCTACGCTATTTCTGACAGTTTCGATTGCGCCTATTGTAGACTTTTCGTGTCTAAAGCCGTGCGATCTTGTTGATAGTGCTCCTGCATTATCTATGGCAGAGACCAGTCGAGACTTGATCAGTATTTCAAGGAGCTTGCCTGCACAGGTTGCCTTTCCTCTTATTAGCTTATTAGCACGAGCTGCTGCTTTTTCCAGGCTTCTGGGAAAAATCCCGCTCAAGCGTTGTAAGACTTGTGAGTGCACTTTTAGGATCTCTTTGAGGACTTCTGCGAGTACGCCATATGCGGTCCTGGTGCCTTGCTGTTTTGGAGTTTACTCGCAGCTGACTGGAGTTCCTCGCTGGTGAATAGTGGAGGCTCTTTTATCACATTTATTTAACACTCAATCCCCATCCCTGATTCCGCCACTTGGTAGGAGTTCTTTTACGATATAATTCATCGCGCTCGCGCTTAATTCCGGTGTAGGTCTTCTGGCGCCCAATTTATTCATCACAATCTTGTACCCAAGTCCCTAGGAGTCCCTTTTTAGATTTTCCCGGAGTTCTTGCCATTTTTCTTTCTTGCTTCTTGCGCAAGCGGCTCTTTGCTCTGCGTTCACAATGTCTTGTCCGGTTCGCCTGGATCTGCTGTATTACCGTTTGAGGCGAAGACAGTCACGTCTCAATTCGACTATTTCCCCCGTCCACCATCCTTTTACTTGATGATTTCTACTATGGTTGCGAGTTGACTGTTATTAGCCACAAACTACCTAAAATTACGCTGCCTTGAAGTGTACACAAATAAAATTATGAACAAAATTTTCAATGGATTTTTTTCCCCATCCCAAAAATTTCATCTTGCCCATCTTAATGATTCTAAAAATTACGTATTTAAAATGTATTTAATGGAGATGTAATAGCTCAATTTCCACCCGACCTTGCCAAATAACTGTATTTGACTATAAAGGCATTGGATAGTTAAGGCCAAGGCCAATTTTCTGTCAGACACTAATCGTCAAATACCCAACAGTTAAAGTGCCAGCGTGTCTGCTTAACTGACTTAACCAGCGACTGGTTTAACACCTAATAATCATACTGTAATCACCGAAAAGTGTGAACAAAAAATTATTTCATTGAAAAAATGTAAAGCTACCACCAAATGAAAATGAAAAGGTGCCTGAAAGCATTCACTGACAATTTGATTGTGGCTGCGTGCAGCAAAAAGGTTAAATCGTACTTTAAGAAAAAGCAGCAAAATTAATTGTGCTTAAGTGAGTATAAGCGAGTGATTGCCAGCGCAGGTAGTGTTTTTTTTTTTTCATTTTTCAAATGATTTCTTCTCAAGTTTGAACTCATTAGCGCAACGTCATTTGAGTATTTCAAAATGTTTCGCCGGCTGCGTGCAGTTAATTGTGAATGTTTGCATGTTTCCTCACATGTTTAAACGTAATTTTTGTTATCACTTACAGCTTTTGAAAATTTTCTTCCGTTTCGCTTTAACATGAAATGTTTTCGTTTAAAATAAGCTTGATTGGCTGATTTTTTACTTTATTTTTTTTCTTAACGATTTTACTTTGCTTGTATTTTTTGTATTTTTTTGTCTTTTTGCCCTTTTTTATTTTAAACCATATTTTTTATTTTTTTAATTTTGTTTAATTTAATTTTATAAAGTTTTCTTTTGTTTTATTAGGTTTTTTTTTTCATTTTATGTAGCATTATTTTTATTTTAAATTATTTAATTTAATTTTGTTTTATTTTATTTTATTTTATTTTATTTTATTTTATTTTATTTTATTTTATTTTATTTTATTTTATTTTATTTTATTTTATTTTATTATTATTGTTTTATATTATATTAATTTATTTTTCCATTTTAATATAATTTATTTATATTTTATTTTATAATTTAATTTAAAGTGATTTTAAATATTTAGTTTTATTTTAGAAGATTCCATTTTGGTCCCACGAGTGTTGAGCAAGGGAAAGTCCACTCGCACAGAGGCATCTGTGTGTAAGTGGATAATACATAAGGTGTTTGTTGTTGTTGTTTTAACAGTAATGGTAGCCCCGTCAGTGTAGGGCATATCACCGGTCGTCTTCGTCTAGCTCATCTAGGGGTAGGCCCAGGAAACATGCTGGGGGGTGGGAAGTTGGAGATTCCTCGCAGTGAAAAAGCGAGAAAGGTCGGTGAGGTAGGTAGTTGTTCACTTTGGAACACAGGCCATCGATGTCATTGCCCGACGCCATTATCATACAGTCGTCAGCGTATGAGACCAGGGAGACTCCCGCTGGTGGTTGGGGGAGCTTCGAGATGTAGAAGTTCAACAGCAAGGGAAAAAGGACACCAGCCTGCGGTACACCTTGCTTTATCTTCCTGTACTTTGATGTATGATCTCGAACAATCACTGACGAGTGACGACCGCTCAGGTAGTACAGAAGGTCGGCAGGTATTCTGTATACTCTGTTTGCGACTGGGCTATTTGATGGACTGGGCCCCCAGCCTCGGCACGGGTCGTATGACACCTTACTCCAGCCCGGGGGAGAAAGAGAGGAAAAAAGTAGACTAAGGATGGGGAAAGAAAAATGGGAATGAAATGACTACCTCTTAGCTTCAGGACTCATGTGTTTGGAAACCGACAATCTTTGCCTTTACTACATAGACTCTTCCACGACGTCAACGTGTGTAGTCGCGCACTTAAAACAAAATTAATTAGCCAGGAGTAGAAGATAAACTGCTACTATGGTTTATTTTCTGCCTCCCTATCAGGTTGGTTGAAGTTGGTGACTCATCCAGAATCCAACTAGCGCTTCCGCAACATTTTGTTGCCACATCCTCCCTACCAACTTGTTTTATGCCTACCAACTTCTTTTACAGCCTGACTATATCCAGTCTGTGCAGTTTAAGAATCTTATTAGGTTGTTGACGTCTAAGCC
Source organism: Anastrepha fraterculus (assembly GCA_037575425.1). Taxonomy (NCBI): domain Eukaryota; kingdom Metazoa; phylum Arthropoda; class Insecta; order Diptera; family Tephritidae; genus Anastrepha; species Anastrepha fraterculus. The sequence continues at coordinate 10,582 of JAYXIM010040245.1, forward strand.
AGACAGTTGCTCGAGACTCTCGAACAGTGGTGTGCTCAGGGTGGGCATTCTCTCCTTCCGCAGGGCAGATCATTCACAGAGAAAATGGATAATCGTTTCCTTTTTCTCTGGTTGTTTACAACTGTGGCTGTGTATGCTGTGAGGGTTGCCTATTTTGGCTGCTCACTCCCCGACAGACCTACCTACCTATTAAACTCTTGTTTTACTTGATTTTGTTTCATTTTTCATTTCATTTGGTGATATAGTATTTTGTATTTTTTATTTTATTTTTACATATTCAATTTTTGTATTTTTTAAATTTATTGTATTATGTATTTGTTTTATTTTACACGATTTAAGTTGTTCAGTGGCTATCAAATATTTGGTTTTCGTATTTTTATTGTCATATTTAGTTAAAAGCTTACAATTATTCTTTTATTTCATTTCACATTTTATTTTTCATTTGACTTTGTTGTATTTTATTTTTATATATTAGTTCTTATTTTTTATTTCATTTAATTTTGATATTTGTTTAATTTTTTTTTATTTAATTAATTTTTTTATTTATTTTATTTGTTATTTAATTTTACATTCCTTTTATTTGTAACTAATATTTTGTTATATATTTTATTTTATGTTGAATTATTTTTATACAATTTTTGGTTTCTAATTTATTTTGATTTCATTTCATTTTATTTTTTACTATTTTATTTTATTTGAATTAATTTCATTACATTTTTAGTTTTTTGATTTGTTTTTATTTATTTATTTTTCCTTTCCAGAAGTTTGTTGATTTCTGCATTATTGTGTTCCTGCATTTTTTCAAAGTAGCTTCTTGCTATTTTTTTGGTCTCTTTGTCTACTGTTGCTATATTAAAAGTCCTGTGGATGGCATCATTTTTCGTGTATCTGTCAGACATGGTCAAAATTCGAAGAATCTTCGATTGTTGTCGTTGAATTTTTATATGAGACTTTTTAGCCGTTCCCCACACCTGTAGTCCATATAGCCAGATTGGTTTAATCATGGCTTTGTACAATAATAGCTTGTTCTGTATAGTAAGTCTGGATTTTGTGCTGACTAACCAATGAAGTTGTCGAAGTTTTTCTTTTATTTGTTTGACCTTTTGCTTTATGTGGTGATTCCAATTTAGTTTGGAGTCCAAGTGAATTCCAAGGTATTTAGTAGTTGGTTTAATTGTAATTGCTTTGCCATTTATTTTAATTGGAACTGCAGTAAATTTTGTTTTGGTAGTAAATATAACCTGTACGGGTTTGTCTTCATTTATTTTTAGGCACCAATTATCGAACCATTCCTTAACTGCGTTTGTGTATCGCTGCAGTTTTTTAGTAGCGATAGTTAAGCTTTTATCCGATGCCAGTAGTATTGTATCGTCTGCGAAGGTAGCAATTAAAGAATTAGTTTCGTCAGGAGGTGGTATATCTGCGGTGACCAAAACATATAGTAGAGGACCAAGAACGCTTCATTGCGGAACTCCAGCAGTTATTTGATGAATATCTAAATATTGATTATTATATTTAATATAGAAACTTCGATTAGTTAGGTAGCTTTTTATGATAAGATAGTAGTCAAAAGAAATCATTATTTTTATTTTGTGGAGTAAGCCTTTGTGCCGAACTTTGTCAAACGCTTTAGCTACGTCTATGAATACTGCCGCACAATAACGATTGTTTTCAAGGTCTGATTGGATTTTATTTGTAATTCTATGGATCTGTTGGATAGTCGAATGTTTTTTTCTAAATCCAAATTGATGATCCGGTATTATACGTTTTTTTCCCAGACATTGGGTTAGTCGATTTAGTAATTTTTCAGCAATTTTAGATATTGTCGGTAGTAAACTTATTGGTCTATAAGATAATACGGTAGTTGGTTCTTTACCCGGTTTTGGCAATGCAATAATCTCTGCCACTTTCCAGAGTTTCGGAAAATATTGCAAGCGAAACATTGCATTAAAAACGTTTCGCAAAAATATATATGCCTTGGTTGGTAGCTCCACTAACGCATTTCCTGTTATCAAGTGATATCCGGGTGCTTTTTTATGTTTTATTCCTTTTTTGATGCAAGCTATTATTTCGTGTGTACTCGTACTTTTTATTTTTGTAAAGTCATAAGTCTTCGTCATTTGATAGAACCTCTTCAAAGTATTTTGCTAAAGTTTTCGCTTTTTTCTCTTTTGTAACGGCCCCATGAATTGTCATCTTTCTTTAGTAGTGGTTGATGTTTTATTTGGGTTTTTAATGTTTTAGTACATTTCCAAAGAGAGTAGTTTGTATCTTTGTTGGGAGTCTGGTTCTTCAATTAGTTTTCGATTTCTTTGTTATTTCTTTTGTTTAAAATATCCTTAAGGAGGGAGCCTGGTTTATGAGGTCTAAAAATTGCATCTCTTTGCGATTTTTTTTTAAGGAAAAAATTAATTTAGCACTGCAAAGTTTTTTTTATCTTTTAATGAACATTTAAAAAGTATAAAAAATTCTTGTACTGGTTAAAATAAGTTGAAAAAAATGTTTAACATAGAAATTAGTAGAGCGCTGCAACGCTGGAGTTTCCAACTGGCGTACAAGATACAGCTCGTAATTATTATCTAAAGCAAAAAATTCAAATGGATTTCTAATTATCATGATTTTTTATTCTAGATGAACTAAGAAAACTGAGAGAAATTTCAAAATTTCAATTTTTTCGAGGTTTTCCAGGTTTTAAAGAAAAAAATGCCTTTCTATAAAATAAAATTCACTTCAAATTGGTATAAAAATCTTGAAAATTTTTTTTTAAATTTTTTTTGTTAGTTCAAATAGAAGAGAATTTAATACTGAAGGGAACAAGCTATGATTCATTTCATTCATGTACGCCAATTCAAAGAAATCATAAAAATGAAAAGTCGAGAAAAGAAGATAAAGTTTGTACTATAGCTGTCCGGTCACAGCGTAACTACCTAACGCTCGCCTACCTTTGGCCTTGTATCTACGGAAATATTGAGAATTAGGCTCTGTAGGGCTGTGTGAATATTCTGAAATATATTAGGAATCGCTTAAAACGAAAAACCTTATAAACCAGGTTCCCTCCCCCTTAAGAATTTTTGTGGCTAAGTTTAGTTTTCTCTTGTCGTCAGGTGATCATTTGATCAATAATTTGTTTCTTCATAGAAATGTCAGTTGCTGCTGAATTTGTTCTATTTGCTTGCTTTGGTGCCGATCTGATCCCTGCTTCCCTGTTTTTATTTAATTTTATTTTTTATATTATTTCATTTAGTTTTTGTTTTTGTTTTATTTTATTATTTACATATTTCTACTTAATTTTTATTTTATTATATATTTTATTTTTTTGTGTTGCTTCATTTAATTATTTTAAATTTTATTTAATTTAAATTTAAATTTCATTAAATTATTTTGAATTTTATTTAATTTAAATTTAAACTTCATTTATTTTTTTTTATTTTTTTTTCTATTTTTTTATTTTATTTTTTAATTTTTTTTTTTTTTTTTTTTTTTTTGTTATAGTATTTTGCTTATAAGTTATTTTTATCACAGTTTTCGGTTGGCCAACATTTTGCTCCTATTTTATGTGCCTTCGATCATTTTTAAAGCAGTACTAGAATACATAATACATTTTTTTTAAATTATGAGATATAGTCCTCTGGATTTTTGATCCATCCATATGCTACAAACAAGGCTACATAGTCTCTAGAAAATAACAATTGAAGCAAAATCAAATTATAGAAAATATGTATAAAATGCATTAAATTGATTTCAAAATTGAAAAATTTGTATCGTCTCTGAAGGCCCCGAATAATCCAGCTTCGATTTAATTAATTCAAACACGGTATCACTGATAGTAAATCGCTCTCGCCATCGCTTTAGCGCAGCATTTGATGCATTTCTATTCGTCTATGCCTAAAATCAAACTGAAAGTTCGCCCAACTTCCACCTGTGAACACTCTTAATTACATTGTGTGATGTAATTATGCGTGCAATTTCACAAGCCGTTCAGCCACGATTTAATATTTATTATCTGAATAGCAAAAATTTAAACGAGATTACGTTTTTGTATGCAACCAGAGCAGTGCATGAAGGTATTAAGTGTAACTTTGTTCACTTAACCGTTCACTTGTAACGATTTAACGGCATCGAGATAACAAGCTGAGATCTAAATGTTCGTGGAATGAGGAGGAAATTAAATATGATTTTATTTCTCCTCACTGAATTATCATATCTTCTCCTAACTGAATTTCATAAAGTAAAGAGCATAAACATCCTAAAAAAAGTTGTTTTTGGCAGGCCTTCGAAACACGCAAAAATAGACGACTAAATTTCATCACCAAGAAAAAAAAATTTCCTCGAAATTCTATTCTTATGCTTCAAAAATTTTTTGCTTAGGTGTTCAAAATACGCAAATTTCCGCGAAATTCTATTCTTGATGCTTTCCATTTCAATTCAACCGGGCTATTCGGGTCATGTTCTTCGATTTCGATTTAACTGAAATATGTTGCTCTCTGGTCAAAATAATGAGACACGTATTTTTTTGTTCGCCCGAAAAAATTTTTTTCAAGATTTATCGGCAATTTTGTTTTCGGCTCAAAATCGATTTTTTTTTCATTATATAAGAAATTTTTTTGTTTTTAAATGCTCATAACTTAGTCAAAAATGAACCGATTTGAATGATTCTGAGTTCGAAATGATCGTCATTACTTACACGAATGACTTCATGTAGAAACAATTGCAAAAAAGTAGTTGAACATTTTTTATTTTCCAAAAAACAAAAAGTGCGAAACAGGTTTTTTACTCAAAAATTCATTACCCAAAAACAACTCATTTTAGCTACTGGGCATTCAGCTTAATTGAAGTTTGAGGTATCCTCTTGATTTGGAAAAAGTTATAAAAAAAAAAAAATACACTTTTTGAAATATTGAATTTCGAAAAAATTTCAATTTTTTTTCTTTTTTGCTAAATAAAAAATTTTCAACTACTTGTTTGCAATTGTTTCTACATGAAGTCACTCGTGCAGGTAATGACGATCATTTTGAATCCAGATTTATTAAAATCGGTTCATTTTTGACTAAGTTATGGGCATTTAAAAAAAAAATTTGCTTATAGAATTAAAAAAAATCGATTTTGATCCGAAAAACAAAATTGCCGATAAATCTTGAAAAAAAAATTTTCGGGCGAACAAAAAAATACGTGTCTCATTATTTTGACCAGAGAGCAACATATTTCAGTTAAATCGAAATCGAAGAACATGACCCGAATAGCCCAACAATTTTTAGTAGATATTTTTTTTAAAGCAAAAATACACCCAAAGACTTGACTTCTAGGCATAAACGTGATTAGAAAAAACGTTCTATGATATAATTTTTGACGATTCATAACCGAAAAGTCAACCAACAAACCTATACTCTTCACCATCCATCTTCTCGCGCTAGGTATACTTACTTCAAATACTAGGTATGTGGCTCTATATCTACCACATTGAGTAAAATGCACAGATTAATTATTATGTAACCGAAATTCGAGATATGTCTGTTTGTGTAATTAAGCTGTTGAATTGTAAATCTTACTGACTTGTACATTTTAAACAAATGCGCATATGACCTCCTAAAAAATTGTCTCGCATAATGAAAGGCTGAAGCAGCAATAGACTGAGCTGCAATTAGAGTCAACAATAATGCATTCGTGCCTCATATAAAATTTATTATTAGCTATTTATTATTAGGATGACGAAACTGTCACACACAGAAAACTGTGCAAAAGTATGGAAGAAATGAATTTGAAGCTGAAAGTAAGACAAGCACTTCGATAATTTGAGCAAGCAATCGAAAGCAAACAAATTATTATAAGAGACTGGCACAAATACCTGCGAGTGGTGTTTAAGCCAAGTTTCCCTCTTCTTCTATCTGTGTTGTGTGGCTTAATTGTTTTACACACATACCTACACAGTGAAATACCGCCTCCGAACGGCAGATGGTTTTCCATGAGGAACTTTTCATTACAGAAATGCACGCGGAGTTTAGTCATTGCCTGTCGCCAGACAATGCTGTTTATTGTGGACATTAGTGAGCGAACACAGAACCCACAGCTTGTATGTCATGCACAAATATATAAGAGATAAGCCACGGCGTGCAGCTAACATTTTAAAGTTGTGCAAGTCAGTCTAGTGGCAGAAAACTTGCATTCTATTCAATCGAAAGATAAAAACTGTTATTTCCAATCACTGCGTCATGCATTTTTTCATTAGTTTAAAATCAATTAAATTAAATATGACACGAAAGACAAGTTTTCGTTGTTGTAAGTGTAATAAGTGTAATTTAATGTGGCAACAAAATGGGTTCAACTTTATGCAGGCTTGAATCGGCGATGGCTTGTGCGTAATACTACTTTTAGCCAGGTTGTATTTAAAAGTAAAAAAAAGTTTATGACATAAAAATAGATAATTATATTGCAGCATTAGAATCCAGGCAAATATTTTTAAGAAAAATCTTTTCCAAAAATAATTTTTTGCAAGCGTTGTGACCTGAATTTTACTACAAAAATAGCCATTTATTACACATTTTAGTTGAATATTCAGGCAGAGCTATCAAATGAAAGGTACCTTAACGAGCTTTAATAAGAAAATAGTTTTTGCTATTTTTTTTTTTGTTTGATATTAAGAAACTGATTGTTAAAAAAAATATACAGTCCTGTGCAAAAAAAACCGGACAGTCTGAAAACTCCATTTTTTGAAGTAGTATGGATTTTATCAAATATGTTTGAATGTGGTTATATTCCATTGTGTTTTTAATACAAACGTATGAAATAAAATCAATAAATTTCATACGTGTTTTTAATATTTTCATAATTTATTTGTTTTAGCATAGTCAATAACGAATGTTTTATTATTATTTTTTTTTTGTTTTTTTTAATTGGCGCGTACACTTCTGTTAGGTGTTTGGCCGAGCTCCTCCTCCTATTTGTGGTGTGCGTCTTGATGTTGTTCCACAAATGGAGGGACCTACAGTTTCAAGCCGACTCCGAACGGCAGATATTTTTATGAGGAGCTTTTTCATGGCAGAAATACACTCGGAGGTTTGCCATTGCCTGCCGAGGGGCGACCGCTATTAGAAAAATGTTTTTATTATTAATTTTGCTTTCACCGAGATTCGAACCAACGTCCTCTCTGTGAATTCCGAATGGTAATCACGCACCAACCCATTCGGCTACGGCGGCTGTTTTATTATTAGTTTATCCTTATTATATAATCTTACAGCTAATTAATTCAAAACAAAATTAATTATTTCATTATAAAAGTTATAATTTGAAGTTTTAATACTTGGTCGCACCGCCTTTCGCCTTAATTACCGCTTTAATACGTCTCGGCGTAATTGCAACAATTCCTCCGAAATATCGTTGTGCCAAGTATTCATTAAAATGTTATCCAGGTCAGTTTTGTTCTTCGGCTTTTTTTCAGCTGTCTGCTTCTTTACAATGGCCCAGAGGTTCTCAATTGGGTTAAGGTCGGGACTGTTACCCGGCCATTCCAATTGGACAATTCCGTTTTTTTCCATAAATTCTTTTACCTGCAACAAATAAGGAATAAATCATAGGTTTTTTGATTCGACATTTAAACAAAACACTCGGGAGATTTAACAAAAATCATAACTTACTTTGTGAGATCGGTGGCATGGCGCAGAATCATCCTGAAATATAACGTCCGGTCTTACTGCTCCTCAATGACAGGTATTAAATGCCTATTTAAAATTGAAATGTAAGCATCTCCGTTCACCCGACCATCAATAAGAGTCAGTGCTTTCGTTCCGTCATAGCTGAAGCAGCCCCATACCATTCTACCAACTGACTGTCTTACAGTAGGCACAATGCATCCAGTTTTATATCTTTCGCCAGATCTGCGCCTCACATGGTGGATACCATCCGATCCAAAGAGGTTAAACTTGGATTCATCCGAAAAAATCACATTCTTCCAGTGCTCGACAGTCCAGCTTTCATGAGTTTTGGCCCATCGGTGTCGTTTTTGACGCATTTTTTCGTTCAAAAACGGCTTTTTTGCGGGATGTCTTCCTACAAAACCGGCATTTATCAATCTCCTATGCACAGTAGATGAATCTATTTCGACGCCAGTTGCATCCAAGAACTCCTTCCTGATGTCTGCCGAAGATTTGAAACGGTCCTGGATACACATCCGCTTAATCATCCGGTCTTCAGCAGGCGACGTCTTTTTTCGTCGCCCAGATCCTTTTTTCGCTCCGTTGAAGCCGTTTCTGCGAATTTCTTTAAAAAATCGGTAACAGATGATTTGCTGAAGCCTACTTTAGCAGCAATTTGACGTACGGACAATTTTTGCTGTGATAGTGCAATAATTGCCCCTTAACGACAGCTCCCATTTGCTTCGATCTTGGCATATTTTTGATATTAACACTTGCCACGTATCAACTATTTCACATATTGGTTAAATTATGATACAAATTAATTCAAAACTGTTCTATTTATACACAAAAAAAGCTACTTACCGCCAAGAAGCTTTATACTCAAGCTATAGATATTTAAATAGGGTAAATTAGCTATCCGGTTTTTTTTGCACAGGACTGTATATTAATGTAAATACGAAAGTGACTTTAAGGGTACCCGATGGTCTAGAATTTTCAAAAAATCGATTTGTGGTTTTTTCGATATTTCGAAAGTATAGTATCTTAAGAATATACTATGAAACTTTGATGTAGAAATTTTCAATATTATACAATAGCTTCTACAGCCCATTAACTAGGTAGGGAGCGCGCGCTCCCGTACCTCAAACTTTAAACTCATTTATTTCGAAACGACTTTTTTCGGCACGGCGGAGATGAAAACAAAAAAAACTATTCAACCGAATCCCTTGAAATTTGGATATGTTGTTCACAACATGTATCGCTATCGTCGGAACTAGAATCATAATTTTATTTTAATAATTTCCAATTTTTTAAACTAAAAAACTAGTGGAAAACCCCCGATTTTACGAACTTTTTTTTCAAAAGTGCGCCATTTTGTCAATTTTCATTTTTTCGATTTGTTTTAGTTCCGATCATACGAGTAACTGCACTGTTTCTGATTAAGAATCTTTTTGAATTTTGTGTTTGAGATGAGTAGAAGTCTCGAAATCAGCTACGCCGTCCGGGTTCGATTTTTCGAGAGGGTCATCTTCAGCGCCATTTTTATAATAATAAATATTGTTTCAAAAGTAAAAAAAAAATTTTTTTTGTATGCTCAATAAACGTACTAAAAAGCCCGAAAAGTTGAAACATCGTTTTTTAAATTTTTTATGCCAAACAAAAATCGTGAAAATAGGTGAAAATTTCCTGCTCTAGACCACCTGGTACCCTTAATCAAAAAATAAGTATTATTAAAAGGCGTTGCCATTTGATTAAAAGAATTTAATTAATAAGAATATTTAATTATTCAATTAATCTAATGGGAAATGAAATTGCTGACGTGATTGACAGGAAAGGGAGTGAATTGGTGTCACAGACCTCTTAGCCTGTCATCCGCATCCCCCTGCCTGTTTTTAAGGGGGAATTGCACAACTTATATCTTAGGAAGATGCAGTCCATTAAATTTTCAAACTCACAACTGTGTTTAACGGCCATTGGGCGATCGGCATACGCGCGGAAAATCTAAGTTTACCATTTAACCCCCATTGCAGAAGAAGAGAAGAGACTGTTGAGCTCTTTCTCTGTTAATGTCCGACTTTGGCAGCTAGACGATTAAGGTCACTGCTCCTGTGCTCCTTTCTTCGACAGCCTAGGTCATTGCTCTAAACTAAATCCCATCGATCTTCGCCATTAAATCAACGGCTCTGGCTGGCTGTAGATATCTGCCTGGACAACCGACTTTTTGGGTTCGATTCAGAGGCCCGAGGAGACTCCTCCGTTACCCTTGTCGCTCAGCTGAAAGAGTCCTTCTGTTTATCAGATCACTCCCCCCACCCCCCTCGAGCAGGTTTTAAGCGATCTAGTAGCCCTTCCCCTGGAACCCATGCCGCGCAGGATCTGCTACTGCGAAGGTATCAGTCGCTTTCGACTCGGGTTTACCACCTTTACCAGGGCTGGGTGGTACGAAAATTTTACTTCTTGTCCAAAGATATTTTCTTTGTACCATCACTTCTGCTGTTGCCTGGTTCGTTCTCAGCGTCAGCGTCCGTGGTACGTAATGTGCTACTCGTGAATGGATTAGTTGTACTGACACTTTCACCGAATCTATAGCTTCCTTTGCATTTAAGGGCTGCTTGCCCAAAGATTTTTTCTTTTTCTTTCGTACGATCACCATCTGTTTCGTACGATCACCGTCCACCATAGCAGACATGGTGATCTCATAAAGGGAAGAGGAAACATGATGGTCGACCATGGTTGTGCCCCATACTACGGCAAGGTCATGGTCATGTCCCGAGGTATCGACACCTTGGGTTAGGGGGATTTTTTAGCAAGGTTAACTCCCTCCGCCCGATCTGTCTTAGCCATTTGTACAATACATCAAGCAGGCCTTACGATCTACTTGAAAAACAAGCCGCGCCTATGTCCAATGCACAATTATTTCCACATGGAGTTAATAGATCTGACTTCCACCAGAACTCAATTACGGCATGAACCAAAAGGAACATGTTGATCCCTTTGAATAACTAGTGGCACGTTTTAGCAAACTTAGATTACTTTTTGTAGCAGGGCTCCAAATCTCAATTCCACATTTCCAAATCAGTGTAAATGTCGTTCGATAAATAAGTATTTTACTTTGCAATAATAATTTGGACTGGGATCCAAGCTGCCAGTACGATTTCTTAAAACGATTTTTCATTTCATTTCGTTTGTTCTTTATTGCTCCTGCGAGTTTAATTTTGAGTCGATCGCAATGCCCAGATATTTTGCCTAATTGGTTCGGTGGTGGTTGTCCTTCTGTTTCTGTAGTTTACCTGTTTTCTTGTATCTGCTTTAAATTTGATGTTCCATTTTCGAAGCAGTTTGATGTTACAATTAACTCGTTTTGTAAATTTTGCTTGCGAGTTTTGTATCTTTATGAGCTACCATTAGGACTGTGTCATCCGCAAATTTCAAGTTTGTTATAAAAAAATAATTAGAATTAAAAAAATATGTAATGCATGCATAATATGAAATATTCAATAACAACATGTCGAAGAAAATGCCGAAAACTTGCTGAGCGGAAAAACCACACATCCAGCATTCCTGTATGAAACCGAAACTGAAGCCGAGAAATTACATAACTGATCTGCAACTGAGTGTGACGGCTGCTGGGCAACAACGAACTGCCTCCATTTACTGAACTGGTAAGCCCATCGGCATTCACCGCTATGCAGCTTTTGTTATTGTTGCACATAACATTGAAAACTACTCAGCGGCACATTTAAGAGCAGGTAGCGCACGCATGTATGCATGCACTACTCGTATGTGTGCATGTGAGTACTCGTATGGATACAAGTATGCGTTTTTTCTCCGGTCTTTTGTTTACACAACTTCGCGTTCGATAACAAAAGCGTCTCGGTCGAAGGGAAAAGTAAGTGGCACAGAGTAGCAGCATTTCACTCAGTCACTTGTCAATTTCAGCCCACAAACAAACAAAAAAGAAAAAGAAAAATTGGCGCGTCATCAGCTGGGTTTCAATTGCCCTCCTTTTTGCTTTGTTTATCATGGTTTCTTTCGGCACTTTTTAAATGCTAAACAAGCAAGTGATGAATGATTTGAGTTTTTCTTCAGTTTCAGTTCATATTTTTGTTGTTATGTTTTCAGCCACTAATTAAGATTTACCTATTTCTTACAGTCATATAAAATATTTTGCATTTTTTTCACACACATACAGGTTTATGTATATGCATGTGTGTGTGTATGTTATTCAAGTTTAGTGACACATAGAAAGTTTAAACATTTTTCAATTATATAATCTCTCTCATATTTTATACTTTTATTCGAGACTAAGTCAAGGTCGATAAGTGGCTAGTTGGCCGGCTAACCTGTAATAAACTGGTCAACTGCGAAAATGAGTTGAAGCCAAGGAGAAATATTTTTCCGCACAGTTCAGTGCGCGACTACGATTACTGCGACTAGTGAAATGAGTGCGAGTATTGGTTGTATATGTACGTATGTAAATTTATTGAAAAAGTTCAATATCATTCGAGTTGCTTTAACTTTAAGAGACTGCTACATTGCCTAAAGACTACAGAGAAAATCCCAGATGCTTCCCTTTCAAGAAGGAAGAAGTGTTTTGTTAGTACGCTCTAAAAGGATAATGAAAGAAGCGATTGAAAACCATGACTCTTTTACTATTTTCTCGCTATTGCTGTCATGGGGTACAGTTTCACCCTTCTGTTAAAGGAAAGGAATCATACACAGTCGGAGAGCTGCTTAATGGGTCCCGGCGATTTTTTTTTACAATAAACGATAAACGATATTTAAATTATTTAGGCTTTTTTAAACTTCTTTTACATACAAAAATGAAAAATTTTATTTTTTATTTTTAATAATTTTAATAATTTTAAAAATGGCGCTGGAGGATCAACTCCCGAAAAATTTGACCTGGACGGTGTTGTCTATTTTTGCTCTTCCATTTATTTGAAACAGAAAAACAAAAAAAATTATTAATTAGTATAACTGTAGCTATGTCCCGTACCAGAATATAAAAAAATAAAATTTGTCAAAATGGCGCGGTCTTGAATTTGACACACTAAAAATCATTTTTTTCAGTTTTTTTATAAAAAACAAAAAACGATATACATGATTCTATTACGGGCGATAGCCATTTCAGACGATTCGGTTGCATGGTTTTTTTTCGACAACACAAGGCGGAAAAAAGTCGTTTTGAGATAAATGAGTTTCAAGTTTGAAGTACAGGAGCGCGCGGACCGCTCTCTACTTAGTTAACGGGCTGTAGAAGCTATAATGGGAATTTCCGCAGGAAAATGTCGCAGTATATTCTTAAGAAACTACGAGGTGTGTTCAAAAAGTATTGAGAATTTTGTGTTTTTTTTTTAATTATTTATTTATTGGTTAATATCTAGTCCTTTTTTATCTCGTCAATCGTAGCGTAGCGTCGTGCTTTCATGGGCCTCTTCAGTTTCGGGAACAAGAAAAAGTCACAGGGGGCCAGATCTGGGGAATACGGTGACTGTGGCATTATTAGTGTGTTGTTTTTGGCCAAAAAGTCGCGCACAAGCAACGAAGTGTGAGCAAGGGCGTTATCGTAATGCAAGAGCCAATTTTTGTTCTTCCACAAATCGGGGCGTTTCTGGCGGATTGCTTCGCGCAAATTGCACATAACTTGCAGGTAATATTCCATTATTGATCGTTTTACCCTGTGGCAAGAACTCGTGATGCACAACGCCCCTGCAATCGAAGAAAACGGTAAGCAAAACTTTTACATTCAACCGAACTTGGCGCGCGAAGTTTGCGGCGACCCATCTCATGCCCAAATCATTGAACAAAATCGAATAGCACGAGCCAATCGATATGTGTAGGTCCTCAGCAACTTCTCTAACGGTGATTCGACGATTGGCCAATACCATTTTCTTCACTTCATCAAGTTTTTCGTCTTTTGTTTAAGTACTCGGACGTCCAGCACGCTTTTTGTCGTTCACATCTTCTCGGCCTTCTGAGAACATTTTGTACCACCCATAAACGTTGCTTTGGTCCAAAGTAGCTTTTGCGTATGACACAGTCAACATTTGGATTGCATCCGCGTTTCCTTTTTCACACAAATTTGATACAGGTTCTTTGAGCCATCTTTTTGAATAGGTAAAAATCGAAGATGAGCCGAAACACGTGCAAGCAAAACAGCTGTCAACAATTAACTGAACATTCAAAATGGCCGAACTCGTCGGCATGAGGGAGAGACATGAGTACCAACATATCGCCACAAAAAAATCGAAATTCGAATATACGTAACCTGGGAAAATTCAAAATGTGCGATACTTTTTGAACACACCTCGTATACTTACGAAATATCGAAAAGACAAAAAATCGATTTTTTTTGAAATTTCTGGACGCGATGGCCTTAAGTGGTATTTCACCATATTTTTTATTAATTTATTTCAGGCAAACGGCAAATGGTTTTTATGAGGAGCTTTTGGCAGAAATGCACTCGGAGGTTTGCCATTGCCCGGCGAGGGGCGACCGCTATTAGAAAACAACTATTTCTATCACTTGTTGTTTTGTGCACGGAGATCCGAACCTACGCGCTTCCGAATGGTAGTCACGCACCAACGCATTCGGCTACGTCGGTCGCCTGTTTTTTTTTACTATTAAATGATTAAAATAATTTTTTCGCGCCTTCGTCGTTCTTGTTCGCTTTGTGGAGCTGCTGCATCACATCAAGGCACATGGCACTTACGTATACTTAAGGCCCGTCGCTCTTCATTATCTATGTGCCATATACCAGTGTTTCCAGTGGCACGATACCACCAAGCTTTCCACCATAGTTAGCTTGGCGTTTCGTGTTTAAAAAATTGTATTCCTGCTCTCCATATTTTTATTTTTTTAATTTTTGTTTAAGAAATTTGATTTTCTTATATTTTCAAAGTTTCCATGTGACGGATACAACCGATAGTCACGCACTCTTTCGCCTGTCTCCATTTCCGATATTTGCTTCCTAACTGTAATTGCGAAGTTGTCAACAAAGTCTTACAAATTGGGTAATAACTGCTTAATTGACTTGTGTTTTCAGGTTTCGTAGAAATAACTAAAATGTGTGAATAGCATAGGGAAGGTGGCGTGAAAATAAAACACGCGTGATTACAAGTATATGGAGTGTGTGCATATGTACGACAGGCAGCTGATAGCAGCATTATGAAGTGGGCGCTTTCAAATAACGAAATATTAAAACTCAAGGATGGTTTAGTAGCCACCTGTTATTATTTTTTAGTTGTTTTTTTTTCTAATTTTCAATTACCCAAAAGAATTTCGCTAAATTTTGCAATATACTTTTTCCAAATTTCCTTTGCTTTTTTAATAAGATATACAATATAAATCACTTGCACTCCAATCTAGAAAATTTCAAAAGCTCCTTCATTGCCTCGTGAACTTCAGCTGCAGTCCCATGATTCAATTATTAAAGGTTTGCTTTTGGACGTACCCTGAGCTCTTGAAATGAAATGTTTTTTTCCCACAAATTTTCCTTTTCCTCCACCTTTACTCAAAATTTCAAGAGTTATCAACACATTTTTTCATGTTATTAAGGGAGACAATTTGTCAAGAGGGAACAAGAAAGCTGTTTGTCGAGCAAAACTTTACGAAAGTTCGAAAGAATTAATGCCAAAGCGCACTACTCTCCATATAAAATAAAAATCGGAAATGTTTCTAACTTCCAACGAAATTTTAAAATTTAGTATATTCTAAGATTTTCGTCAATATATTTCGAAAAGTATTAAGATTTAAGATTTATGCTTAAAAAGCTGAAATAGCTGAATCCCTTAGATTTCAAAGTAGCTCAAAAATTCATTGCGCATACGTCAGAAGTCGCTGAAGGCTCACCCTCTGTCCCCATTTCAGCATGCCTATCAGAGTGGAAAATCCTGCGAGTCGGCACTGCAAAGCCTTGTTGCTAGGGTAGAGCTGGCCATAGACAGGAGGGACTGCGCTATGGTCATCTTTTTGGACATAGAGGGGGCGTTTGATAATGCCACTTTTGACAGTATGTGTAACTCTGCTAGTAGGCACGGCGTAGGCCGGGTGCTAGTAAATTGGATTCGTTCGATGCTGTCCCAAAGAATCGTTTCCGTGCGAGCAGAGGAAGATCTGCTGGTGTCATCTGGGGTTAATAGATGCAGCCCCATTGCTCTGGTGCATGGTAATCGATCCTCTGCTCGCCACCTTAAACGATTCGGGAGTCTACGCACAAGCATATGCGGACGATGTTGCTTGTTTGGTAACAGGTCCTTCGCTTATGAACATTTGCAGGAAAGTGCAGAAAACTCTGGATCGGATTGACACTTGGTGCTGTGCGAATGGGCTATCGACAATCCAGCCAAGACTGGTATTGTCCTCTTTACCAGAAGGAGGAAGCTTGATGGACTCGTTTTGCCAAAGCTAAAAGGAGTCACAATCCAGCTATCCAAGGAAATTAAATATCTTGGAGTAATCCTCGATAGTAAGCTCCTATGGAAATCACTCGTTGAAACAAAGGCATCCAAAGCACTGACAGCTTTCTGGCAGTGCAAAGGTGTCTTTGGGAAAACGTGGGGTCTCTCTCCTAGCAAGGTCCTATGGATCTACACGGCTATGATAAGACCCATTATCACCTATGCATCAGTGGTCTGGATGAGTAGACTCTCTCTAGTGGGAGTCAGGAGGACCTTAACGAGACTACAACGCACTGTGGCCATCTGTTGCACGGGAGCTTTTCCGACTACTTCAGGCCCGGCATTAGATGCTCTTATTGGTTTACCACCACTTGATGCTTTCATCCAAGGAGAGGCCTTGAAGGTCATCTGCAGACTGAAACACAATGGGAACTGGTACGGCCCCTGTCCGGCATTGGAACACAGAGAAGGCATGGACGTCGATCCAACGATTCTCTCCATGCCCCTTGACTCCATGCCATCAAGAGTCGTACTTGAAAAGAGATACAGTGTAGTGCTACCAGAGGCTCAGCTGTGGGAAGACTCGGAAAATGAGCCCGGCAAACACTGTTTTCGCATTTTTACGGATGGCTCTAGGACCGAGCATGGCTCCGGCTCTGGGGTCTACGTGAAATCCAGCGGGACAAAACTGCACTTTGCTGTCGGAATGCATGCATCTGTGTTTCAAGCGGAGGTGTATGCAGTTCAAGAAGCGATGGACTTTGTTGTGGAAAAACGATGGAGAGACAGATCTATATGTGTGTGCAGCGACAGTCAAGCTGCGCTTATGGCCTTAGACAGCTCTCCAACCACATCAGGGGTAGTTAAGTCCTGTAAATCCAGACTGAACTATGTCGGTAGACATATTAGCCTGATGCTAACATGGGTCCCGGGACACGTGGGTATCGCGGGTAACGAGACCTCTGACTCCTTAGCTAAGATGGGCTCTGAGGCCAACTTCTTTGGCCCAGAGCCCGTTTTGCCACTCCCTTCACAGCCACGGTTAGCAAATGGGTAACTACCACCCACAAGCGAGCTTGGCAGGCTGAGAGAGGCTGCAGATGGACGAAACTGATGTTATCTGTCATGTCCGATCGACTGTCGCAAACCTTTCTGTCATTAAGCAGAGGGGAGTGCAGACGAATGGTTGGACTGGACGGGCCACTTTCTGTGGGCAAAGCACATGGAAAGGTTGGGCATCTCAGACAGTGTACTCTGCCCAGCTTGTGAAGAGGAGGATGAGACGGCGGACCACTTCCTGTGTGTCTGCCCCGCCTTCGCTCGAATCAGGCTTGAGGTCTTTGGCACTGATGTGTTAAGAAGCGACCATCTTGGCTCCTTGGCACCACAAGATCTACTCAGATTTCTTCGGAGATCGGGTAGATTTAAAGAAAATTAAAAGAGAATCCAAGTGTAGTACAATGGACTTAATTAATGTCTGAGTACTGTACTTGCTAGTTGTCCCGACAAAAACAAAAAAAAAAAAAAAAAAAAAAGCTCCAAAATTAAATTTTTTTATAAAAAAAATGATTTACAAAATTCTAATTAAAAAACATATAAAAAATAAGTTTTTGGAAAAATTAATAGTTAAAAAAAAATTTATTAAAAATATTAAAGTTTTTATAAAAAAAAAAATTAAAAATTAAAAAAGTGTTTTAAAACTGATATATTTTTTTAAACTATTGAAAAAAAAATAAAAAAAAACAAGTATTTAAACTGATATTTTTTTAAACTATTTTTTTATAAAAACCTTTACTTTTTTTTAATTTTTCTCAAGTCACCGCAGGTTTTAGAAGAGTTCAAACTTAAATATTTTGCTTAAAAATGTTATCAACTGATTCAAATTAATATTTTTTTTGCTGACTTCTTTTTGGAAGATACCTGGATTTAAAAAAACTTTAAAGCATATCCAAATCTTGAACCATTTATGCTTCGAAGGTATAATTTTCAAGGTATTTGCTCATCCGTTTAATTTCTTGGAAAATTAGCCTAAGTTACCTTTTAATCCATTCACTCTCCAATTTTATTTTTTCACAAATGTCAATACGCCTCCGACCTTTTAAGCTTAAACTCTTCTATTACGTGAGGTAGGTTTTTGGGAAGAACTACTTTTAAAATTAAATTTTATTTATAAAAGACTCGATTTTTGGAGGTACATATTTTCAAATGAATTCAGCTCAGGTAATTATTTTTCGGAGAATTTTGGCGGAAGTCTTAAAATATAATATTTGATTATTCAAGTAAAAAAACATCCACCTTTTTTTGATGAGGCACCCTATTGTCCATACATACATACATACATCTTATGTAAGGATCATAAAATGTGCTATTTAAGAAATTACGATTTTAACAAAACTATCAGCGTTAGCCATAACACATAAACTTAAATATTTAAATGGCCGAATATTGCGGCGTGAATATGCTTGTGTGCTATGTGTTCGCACATGCATTTATATGCGTATACATATACATATATATCTGTAAGGGTAAAGAAGGTGAAAAGTGTGAAATGTCACACGACGCTCATATTTCTTGTTTTATTTATGAAATAAAGCCATAAACTTTTTTCAAATTCAAGAGGCCAAAGATTAGGAAATTTCGCAAATACACAGTTAACTGAAAAATTTCTTCTGGTTGTGTAAATATGAAAATTTCATCATTTGTAGCAAGTGTGATGTGCTACGATTTGAGAAAATGCATTTGAATGCCAACATTTTTAGCCTATAGGTTGTGCCACTGAAAGCCGCTTACTTTGAATTTGGCGCCGTTTTTATAGCGTTAGTAGTTTTGCTTAACTGCCATGTCACATTGAATGTCGCTCCTATAAAATTTGCTTCCTCTCTAGACAGTAAAGCAGGCATAAAGGCCTTTGGATTGATAACAACTATATCGGAATATATTCGAGAATGGCCAAAATCCTTACAGTCTTTTCGACAATATGACGGCGGCTCCAGGCTCCAGTAATTTCGGGGAATTACGAAACAGATGAGTGCACGAGATAAGCATCTGAAAAAGGTCGTGAGGAATCCAATCAATAAGCCTTGCTGGATTTCCTCTTCTGGTCAAATTTGGACAACTGCGGAGTAGCGAATTCACTTTAGCCAATACTCGATGAACGAGAAGCCCGCAACTTAGAGCCTCATGCTCTAAAACCACGTATATAGCTTCTCAAGTGCATACTAACTGGGCACAATACTATTTGTGTTATGGCCGCTGGATTAAGAGCCCCGTATTACGATTTCTAAAAGAGCTGTAAGGACTAGGAAAAGGTAAAGTCCATTCACGAATATCTGTGTGAATGAGAATGTGCCTCCGATTTTTGGGAAGCCATCTTAGCTCCAGACTCGTTGGAGGGGCTGATTGAATTCACTAAAAGTTCAGGGAGATTTAAGAACATACAGAGATGGCTATAGCGAAGTCTCTCATGTGTATCTCGACGGATCTATGTAGACCAAAGCTTGGACACTGTCATGTGAAAATTGAAGTCATGAAGAATTACACTGATGTACAATGCAATGCCTAGAAACTGTAAAAAACCACTACCGAAGTGGCGCAACTGTTGCATAGACGGCTTCGATGAAAATTATCTTCTCTTATGAGGTGTATTTCGAAACCTTGGCTTTTGTCAACAAGCAAAATTATCATATTTGGGGTTCGAATAATCAAAGAGAGATCCCCTACCATTTCGTTTAACGACTTCCATTTATCTAGGTACTAATTTTCTATCTTTGCAACGTAAGCTATGCTTTTGTGATTTTTGTATAACTTAGCTTGGAACACTTGTTATTCCGCATGAGAAATGTGTGGCGTGAGTAGCTTAAAAGTGGTGTCAAGTATTCCATGCACTAATGTTGTTCTGTCGGTTTAACGAGGTGCTAGAGATTTGGCCACAATTCGATGATGGCTTGACTAGACTGTGGTAAGTGCAGCTCTGCATAGGGCATAGATATTCCCATTACAATGGAGCTTAATTGAGATTATTTACTTGTAGTGGCTATAATTCAATAAGTAGACAGCTCCCTTATTAGCCAACAAACCAGGTTTTCTTCACTTTTCTCAAATACTGTCGAACCCGAAGTTCAGTTATCAGGATTACATAGAGACTGAAAAATATAAAGTAGGTGGATTTGGTCGATTCCGATGTTCATGCGGATATGCCATAAAATGGAGCTTCGTAGTTGCAGACTGCAACTTTTCTAAAAAGGAAATACTGTAGTAAGCTTGATGCCTTTCTTGCTCATTCATCTGTCTCACAGTTGCCAGCAATACATCGCATCTCTGAGGTGGTAAATTTACATTACTAAGATCTTTCCCCCCACAGACGGTTCTACGTTAATTAAATCCGACTAAGGACTGTGATCTGCCGCCGTAGCCGAATGGGTTGGTGCGTGACTAACCATTCGCAATTCACAGAGAGGACGTCGGTTCGAATCTCGTTGAAAACACCAAAATTAAGAGAAACATTTTTCTAATAGCGGTCGCCCCTCGGCAGGCAATGGCAAACCTCCGAGTGTGTTTCTGCCATGAAAAAGCTCCTCATACATAAAAATACACTTCTTTGTAGCCTGTATAGTTCCCGGATTGTGGACTTAACCATGCTCCGTCGCCACCAGACCACAGAAGCGTAAGTGGTGATTGGTCTAATAAGTGCTGTGTATATCCATAGGACCACAGCAGGTTTCAAGCCCCAGGTTTTACCAAAGGCTCTACGGCATTGCTGAAAAATCCTCAATGCGCGATTCACCTTCAGTGAAACGTATGTCTCCCAAGTCAGCTTCTTATCCAAGATTACTCCTAGATATTTAACTTCATCGGAAAGACCAAGTGTCACACCTTTCAGTGTTGGAAAACTGAGTCCATCCAATTTCCGTTTTCTCGTAAACAAGACTATGGTTGTTTTGTTCGGATTAACGGAAAGGCCTTGTCTCATGCACCAGTCACCGATTTTCTCAAGAATCCTCTGCACTTGCGATATTACCTAATAGACTTAGGTACTACAAAAAAAATCATATTTTTGCAACAAGTTTTCGCTGTAAGTTAATTAAAATTCATGCTTATTACTCAGCATTTTTTACTCAATATATTTTTAGGCTTAAACACGTTCGGGGTTTTCATCTACTTGTCCACACCTATAGTACATAATTAAGCAAGTGCTATGTGTAAATATGTTGCGTGTTTGTATATGATTATTTGAGTACTATTTTGGAAGTCTTGCGCGATTTGTTTAGAGTTTCTTTTCGCCTCTGCCGTCATTGTTAATTGACTAAATATTTAGCATCACTTGTCAATTGTCACTTGTCATTTCACTGCGCAAACATATGGAAGCGCACATAAGGCCCCACATTTTTCTCCCTACTTCAAATACAGCTGCACAAAAACAACAAATAATTGATGCATGCTACATGAAGGTAATATTTAGTACTTAAATTTATTCACTTGAACCAGGTGGTTGGAATTCAACGCTAACCAGCCAAAAAGTAAGCGCAGGAACTTTCGCTTTATACACCGCGGCGGGCAACCGAATGAGCTCCCTCCCTACTGCTATGCTCTGCTGTGCAAATATTGTGCCCCACGCGTTCAATGAGTGACAGGCGCATCATTTCGTTTGCTGCATTTCTATAATTGAATGCGGGAAAACAAGTGTGAATAGGCTGCCTGTTTACTTAGTGCATTGTCTTTTTATTATCTTCCCATACTTAGACCATTGCATTATTAGTTGCTGATAGTACGGCATAACAGTGCATTTATTGCAGCTCGTACGCTTATTTTTTTCATAACATTTTTAAGACTTCACTGACCCGAATTTGAACTACACTAAACTGAGTTTATTGTTTACATTTTCACTTTCTTTGTTTCCTGTTTTTAATTTTGTCGAAATGATTTGTGATTTCTGTTAACCCATGAACTCTCAGATTGTGTACAAATGTAGAGTTGCTAAAGAGTGACAAGTTGTATGCTCGTGAGTGCTTAGTAAATGTTGGTGCGTTATGTGTTTTTGAATGTGTTCGGTAATTTGCTATGTAGATAATAGGAATTCGATTACAGAGAATTCATGGGAAACTGGAAGGCTGGCTAGAGTGGGCACCTTTGAGGCGCGCTCTCTGTGCGAAGAAATGACGAAGGTCAGTGTTTGAGTTGAAAAATATCAAAAGGTCACAGAAAGCAGAGCCACAGCAGAAAGAAGTTTCATTACTCAATTATTTAAACCTAGTGGAACTATTTTGCAATGCCAAATTTATTGCTTTATTAATTCGAAATGAAAAGTGCAAACTTATTTAATAGCAAATTCGAGATATGCCAGCTCGTAATGAGCAAAAGTTGAAATTGAATAAAAAATTTAAGCCTATGGAGGAAGGCATATTTTAAAGACACATTTTGATTATCATACAAAGTGACACAAAATTAATCATGCTATCGGATTATTTATATTTTTTACAAATAGTGCAGTACGTCAATCATAATTGAAATTTGTGAAGTGTAGAGCTGCTGTATAAAAACAGACAAGCCATGGCGGGCGTAAAGGTCAAAAGTCATCACTCAATATAATTTCTTTATTTATTATTTTTTAAATTTTATTTAATAATTTTCAAATACAAATCTGGATGTTTAATTTTGCGCCACCCGAAAATTCAAAAATTCCATCACTCAAAATCATTTTTTTATTTAATATTTTTTTAATTTTATTTAATAATTTTCAAATACAAAACTGGATAATTCAGTTTGCGCCACCAGAAACGTCAAAAAATTTCATCACTCAGTCATTTTTTTATTTACTTTTTTTTTTAATTTTATTTAATAATTTTCAAATACAAAACTGGATGATTAATTTTGCGCCACCTGAAAATTCAAAAAATTTCATCACTCAAAATCATTTTTTTATTAAATTTTTTTTTTTAATTTTATTTAATAATTTTCAAATACAAACTGGATGATTAATTTTGTGCCACCTGAATATTCAAAAAATATGGAACAACAATAGATGCTGTATTTGTGAGATATCTTGATAATATTTCATCCAATACTTTTGTAACGTACTTTAGTTATCATCGACCAATCGTCACAGTAATACCGGCAGAGGAAACATCGAATATAACTATTACTGAAGTCACAGATGAAAATATTTAAACTGTGGCTTGATACTAATATCGAATTTTGATATCACATGTAAATAAATGTTTATTAAATAAAGTTACCATTTTCTGTAAGAAATTCGTAATACTTCATTTTTTCATTAGGCTATATTTAATTCCTGTAATAATATTATCTTTTATGCATATTACTTGTACACACACGATGTTTCACATCTGCCAGGCGTCCCATGACGGCTTACATTTTTTTTTCGAAGTTGAACTTCCGATTCCTGCTTCTGACTAGAGGCGGGCATGTGCAACAAAAGTTGTTGAATTGTTTCCAACTCCTCCTCATTCCTACAGCTACGACAGAAATCATGCATATAAAACCCTTATCTCCTTGTGTGATTTCCTATTAGACAATGTCCTGTGAGGGTCCCCACTAAGATTCTAATTTGAAGTCTATTCAATTCTATAATATTCTTGGATAGACGTAGATTTAGCCATGGCCATGTTTGCCTAGCAATTTTACAGGTATTGGCACTAATCCATCTTTGATTTACAGAATTGATTAGTGCATCCAGAACAAGAAACTTACAAGTGGCGAGAGGTACCCCCATAAAATTATTTATGTTTGGCATGCAGGTACCTTCTCTTGTAAGTTGGTCAGCCCTACAGTTCCCTGGTACATCTCTGGGGCCTGGAACCCAGCCTAAGATAGTGCGATACTGTTTAGCCATGTCAATAAGAGATTGGCGCCAATGTGAAACACTCCTTGATGTTATTTGGAATGCATCCAGAGCCCGTAGGGCAACTGGCTGGCTGTCTGATAGAATGCAGATATCTGTTGATGATATTCTGCTTATCTCTAACCAGCTTATTTCCGCTTGAAAAACACTACAGTGATCCGGTAGTTTAAAGGATTCACGGATAAAAAGCTCTTCGCAATATAACCCTAATCCTACATCGGTATCCATTTTATATTCAGTTTCGAAGCAGAGATGCAGGAGGTTAATAATCCCAATCACTGGATATATTCGTATAGGAGTCTAAAATGGTTGAATGTCCATATGTGATAGTCTTCCATTGTGAACTTGCTCTGAGCCTTAAAGCGAGAATTGCTCAACTTTTCAAGAGAGAACATCTCGAAGGTCGTGGCTTGTGTCATCGGTCATTAGCTATTAGGTTGGCACTCTTGTAGGCTAGGAGCATTTTCGCATAAATACTGTAGAAGTTGTAGGGACGAGGAAGGGGAAGAAACATTAGGATACTTCCTCTGTAATTGTCCAGCCTTAGATAGGAGTAGAGTAAGGTTGTTAGATAAACACTCTTTTTATTCTATTACGGAACTATCCGGTGTTGGGATAAAACCTATCCTACGCTTCATAAGAGCGTAGCTGGCTTGGCAGTAGGTAAGCCTACAGCCCACCATATTTTGTCCATTAGTTTTGTAGTAGTTTACAAAATCCTGCGCGTCGCAATGAATTCACCAGTCGTCATCGTCTATCTCATCTAACGGTTGGCCCAGAAAACAGGCCGTTTTGACTAGGAAGAACAAGAGAGATCGGCGTATCGGATGAGTAGGTTAAGGTGCCTTTTCTGCATTAATGTAGATACTTTTTAAAGTAGATACTTTTGTCTTTATGTTTCCTATTTTGATGAGGTCGAACAGCCTCATCTCATTATCAGAATCTATTTTAGGACCTAAATTTATCATCAATTCCACCTTTTGCGCCAGTTGTTAAAAAACGTAAAAATGTCATTACCAAATAAAAGGTGCACAACAACAATTTACCCGAAAGTAACAGTAAACACAAATTGCAAACTTGATTTTTTTTTTCAAAAAGTTACTCTTTTCCCCCATAAGCGTAACTGGAAAAGTCAACTTATCCGCTAAAGTGCAGGCCTACAATTATTATTGTTGTCACAGTTACACAGTGGCATAGTAAGGTATGCGAATAGTTGCACATACATATGTGCATATATGTGCATATGTATGTGTGTGCATATGTGTTCAACACACATTCACATGTACATATGTATGTATCTTAAAATGCGGCTTCTACGGCCGTGCATTGCATCTCCAGTGAAACAGGAGACCCAGTTTTCTCTTTCAATTAGTTAGGTTGCATTGTCTGCCATCTGGTTTTAGTCGCCAAGTAGTAGTTGTGTAGTTTTGGTTTCTTATTTTATTGTATATGATTTAGTTTTAGTAATTTAATTTTTTATTTTATATAATTTTTTTATTTTTTATTACGAGTAATTTTTGCTAATTTTTATTTTATTTATTTTTTTACTTTTATTTTAATTAAATATAATGTTTTATTCCATTTTCTTACTCTTTTAATTTTAATTTTTCTTATTTTGTTTTTCTTTTACTTTATTTTTTTTTTTTTTTTTTTTTATTTGAAAATTGGAAAAAGTAATGAATTACAATCTCAATGAATTAAAAAGCATTAGCGACTAGGCCATCAGCTTTAAACTTTATTTTTATGCTAGTTTGTTTTACAATTAATTTAATTTAACTTTAATTAATTTTCTTTCATTGCATTTCATTTATTTTATTTTTTTTTTTTTATAGAGCTTGATCCATCTCGGCTATTGCCGGAGATTACACATCCCGGATAAAATTTTCAAGGGATTGTGCTCTGGTGGAGCGTAGTCCAAGTTCTACGCCCATGCGATTACTATTGCTTAAATATTTAAAAATCTACGAACTATTGCACATGTGTCCAGTATGGTCGACTTCTGCATGTCTTCTAAGAGGTGTTGGCAGTTATACTTCTTCAAGTTTTTTATTAAATGCTTAGGCACTAATCCAGTGGACGATATAATTATTGGGATTATATTCACTTCCCTCGCTTTGTACATTCGTTTCAGTTCTATGGCCAAAGCTGCATACTTCGATACTTTGGTGGAGTATGTGCTTTGGATGTTGCGATTAAGGGGCACCGCTATATCGATTACTTCGATTGTTTTATTTATCTTGTCGAACAAGATGATGTCAGGTTTGTTGGCAGCTGCGGTTTGATCTGTGGAAATAAATCTGTCCCAGTACAGTTTAAAATTTGCATTTTCCAATATTGCCTTTGGTTCATATTTAAAATACAAGACTTCTGCTTGTAAGAGACCGTGTTTTATCGCAAGTTGTTGGTGGAGGATCTTTGCAATATTGTTATGTCTCATGACATATTCACGGGGGGCAAGTACGCTACATCCAGCAATTATATGGTCGATTGTTTCGCCGTAAATGCCGCACCTTCGGCATCTATCTTCTATTGCCTCGCCATGTATCGACCTTCGGAAATTCCTCGTTGGAATAACTCGGTCTTGGATAGCGATTGCGAAACCTTCTGTTTCAGAAAATAGCTTTCCTTTTTTCAACCATAAATTGGATGATTGTGCGTCTATCCATTCCATTTCGAGATCATGCGGATGGGCACCGTGTATTGTTTTTGCCTTCCATGCTGAGATCATTTCTGCGGGGGATTTAACCCCCTCAGGTACTGGGAAATTCTGTTCCATCAGACTTAGCGGGGTAAAGCCATTATCTGCCATAGCGATAGCTTTGAATAGATGAGACTCGCTGCTTAGAAAATATGTACGTAGCTTTAAAGTTTGCGAGAAGTGTAGACGCGCTATATTAATGATTCCTCTCCCACCAACGTTTCGAGGAAGCGATATTCTTTCCACAGCGCTTTGAGGGTAATGGCTTTGGAACTTTGTGAAAGTGGTGCGTATCAGAGTTTCAATCCGAAGGATGTCTGTCTGAGACCATTTTATTACTCCAAACGAGTATGTCAAAAGGGGTATGGCCCAGGTATTGATTGCCTTGCATTTATTTCCACTGTTCAGACTAGTTTTTAATATAGCTTTCAGTCGTGCCTCAAACTTTTTAATGAGGTTTTGCTTTACTAGCGTGTGGTTGATTCCTTTAAGTTGCAGAAATCCTAAATATTTATAAGATTCGCTGCTATGCAAGTTGTCTATAATAATATTTTGATCCACTGCGTAGTTTTCTTCGGTTTCATCAAGCTCACCTCTAATTAAATGTATTATTTTGCACTTATCTGTCCCAAATTCCATTCCTACGTCATCACTGAAAGCTTTAGTGACATCTATCAGCTCATGAAGCTTATGCTTTTTGTTTGCGTAAAGTTTCAAGTCATCAACAAATAGAAGATGGTTGAACGTATGCTCTCTTATTTCTGTTTTCAGTGTAAAGCCGTTTTGCTTATGTGTAAGAAGCCTGCTAAGCGGGTTGAGGCCAATGCAGAACCATAGGGGGCTTAAGGCATCCCCTTGGAATATACCACGTTTGATTGAAATTAGTTTTGAAACAGTTCCATTTAATACCAGTTTAGTATTCCACTTGCTCATTATGCGACCCAAGAGGGCAACAGTGGCAGCATCAATTTTGTATATTCTTAATATTTCTAGTAGGTAATCGTGTGGCATTGAATCAAACGCTTTTTTGTAGTCAATAAACGCGACGCTTAAATTCCGCCTTCTTCTCAGAGCTACTCCTGTGATAACAGTGTCTATAATAAGCTGATCTTTACAGCCCATTGGGCGCTTCCTGCAACCTTTCTGTTCTTCACATAAAATGCCGTTAATTTCACAATGTTCGTATATTCGATTAGCAATAATTTTTGTCAAGAGCTTGTATGTGGTACTTAAGCAAGTAATTGGGCGATATTTTGCTGGATTAGCAGATGGTGTGTCCTTTGGGAGGAGATAGGTCACTCCGGCTGTAAGGAATTCTGGGATGACAGCTGTATTTTTCAGTAGCTCGTTGTAGCATCTTGCGAGTGCTTCATGCATTACTGAAAGCTTTTTATTATTATTTTATTTTATTTTATTTTATTTTATTTTATTTTATTTTATTTTATTATTAAAAATTGTTATTTTATGACGAGTAATTTTTTCTGATTTTTATTTTATTAATTTTTTTACTTTTATTTTAATTTAATGTTTTTTTGCTTGGTTGGTTGGTAGGTTTAAGAGTGCCACATAGACCGCAAGTTGGGTCCGTTGTGTTGCCCTAGAGCTCATTTTGTTATATGATTTCCACACCTAACCGAGATTTTTATTGTAGATTTTGGTCTAAAATATTAATTCGTTTCGAGAATTTGATGAGAGATTCGATTTTCAGGTCCGAGAGTACTGAAAGATTGTCAATTGTTGGAGAGCCTAGAAGAGCGAGTCGACTTCTGGCTAGGCCGGGACAACTGCACAGCAAATGTCTGCTCGATACTTCCTCATCTTCGTCCTCGCAGTATCTGCACAGGTCGTTTTGAGGAACCCCGAGCCGACGTGCGTGAGTGCCCAAAAGGCAGTGGCCGGCGATAAGAGATATTATATGCCTTAGTTCGTGTTTCGAAAGACTTATAAGTGTTTTTGTCTGTTTCAGACTGTAGGTTGGCCAGATTTGTCTGGTCGTAACGCAAGTAGTTTCCACTCGCCACCTCCGATCAGCAATGCTGTGAAATTCTCGATCAATGACTTGACTGTCAGTGAAAAAGCTCTAGTGATATTATCTTTTCTAAGATAGTTTTCGCAGCATACCAGATAGCGCATACTTCCGCTTGGAATACACTACCGTAGTCAGGTAATCTAAGTGATAGATTGATGTGAGGGGAATTGGAAAAGATTCCAAATCCAACTTTACCGTCTTATTTTGAACCATCTCTGTATATAATCAGAGGGCCATCGATTTCGGTAAGATTTGTCTTCCATTCTTCCCTGGTTGGGAGGACAGGAGAATAGCAATGGTGGTGATGGAAGACTGACATGATAGTCTATGTCGGAAGAGATAACAGTGTTCCTGTTCAGTATGGCCGAATGGCCAAGATACTTTTTCCATTTCGATATGGCATTCATGCGTGTCGCTGCTCTCGCTGCAATCGCTTTGCCCGCCAGATCGATAGGGAACAAGTGAAGCAACGTATTTAGAGCCTTAGTAGGTGTTGTACTTAAGCATCCTGTTATCAGGAGGCAGGCTGTTCTTTGGACTCGATCAAGTGTGGCTACTCTACACCGTTTTTCGAGTGCTGTCCACCATACAACCACACCGTAAAAGAGTATCGGTTTGATAATAGAGGTATATATCCAATAAATGATCTGAGGTGAAACACCCCAGGTTTTGCCTATAGCTTTCTTACAAGTATAAAGAGCTACGGAAGCTTTTTTACATCTGTTTTCAATGTTCAATTTCCAACTCAACTTCCTATCTAGAATAACTCCTAGATATTTAGCTGAATCTGATAGAAGTAATGATTCCCCTTTTAAAGTTATTGTTTGCAGTAGAGGAGATTGTTGTTTCCTATTGAAGAGAACAAGATCTGTCTTTGCTGGATTCGCATTTAGTCTGCATTCGGTGCACCATTTTAACAGAATATTGATTGAGCGTTGCATGAGCTCAGTGAGGATATTCAGGTGTTTGCCTGACACGCAGAGAGCAATATCATCTGCATAGGCTTACAACCTTGCAGCTTGCTTTTTCGAGATTTCGAAGCAAACTGTTTACAGCGAGATTCCAGAGAAGGGGTGAAAGTACTCCGCCTTGAGGAGTGCCTTTGACGGCGTATATTCTCATGCGGCTTAACCCAAGCTCTGAAGTGATTATTTTATTTTGGAGCATTTGTTCGATCATCTTTCGGATGGAGTAATTAATACCCAATTTGGCAATTTCAGACAGAATAGCGTTGGGTTCAATATTATTAAAAGCACCTTCTATGTCCATAAATGCGACAAGAGAGTACTCCTTATTGTGAAGGGAAGTTTCCACTGTTTGCACCAGTGAATGAAGTGCCATTTCAGTCGATTTCCCTTTAGTGTAGGCATGTTGTGCCTCAGAGATCAACTTAGTATCAAGTTGGGTTTTTATTTGCTCATCTAAGACTTTTTCAAAGGCCTTTAAGCAAAAAGAGGTTACGCTAATGGGCCTGAAGTCGTTTGGTTTGCAGTGTGAAGGCTCCCCGTTTTCGGAATGAATACTACCTTCGATTTCCTCCATTTTATTTAAATTTGATTTAATTGTTATTATTTCATTTTGTTTTACGTAATTTCATTTTACCTTTTTTTATTGTAGTATTTCTGTCTTTTTTTTTACTTTTTTAGTTGTATTTTATTTTGCATCATTAATTTT
Organism: Anastrepha fraterculus; assembly: GCA_037575425.1. NCBI lineage: Eukaryota > Metazoa > Arthropoda > Insecta > Diptera > Tephritidae > Anastrepha > Anastrepha fraterculus. The sequence goes on from JAYXIM010040245.1 coordinate 40,868, forward strand.
ATTTTATTTAACTTTCATTAATTTAGTTTATTGCTTTTCATTTATTTTGTTTTCTTTTATTTCACTTGCTTTTATTTGATTTTATTGCATATTTTTTTAATTTTGTGTTTTTTTTATTTTTTACTTTGTCTAATTAGTTTAATTTTTTTAAATTTTTGCATCAATAATTTTATTTTATTTAGCTTTAATTAATATATTTTAATTAATTTTGTTTTATGTGATCTTGTTTTATGTAATCTTGTTTTTCATTACTTCTTTATTTTATTTGATTTAATTTAATTTTTTTATATTTTCTTAAATTATTTTATTTTATTTCTGTTTGCCTTGTTTATTTTATTTACTTTTATTTTATTTTACTTCAATATTTTTATTTTATCTAACCTTTATTAATTTATTTGCATTTAAAATCATTGCATTTCAGTTACATTTCTTATTTTAAATCATCTATTTATTTATTTAAATTCATTAGTTTCATTGAATTTTATTTGATTTAATTTTTATTATTTCACTTTGTTTTACGAAATTTTATTTTAGTTTTTTCCATTGTATTTTATTTTGTTGTATTTTTTGGTTTTTTTATTGAATTTTTTTATTATATATTATTTTTTTTTATTTATTCTTTATTATCCCAATTAATTTTTTTCCTTTTTCTATCCGATTAATGTTTTTTCTTGATTTTTGCGCAAATATGCATTGCTGCGGTTTGCAATTAAATATTTGAAAATAGGTGGTTTCCGCTCTCAACCAAAAGCCCGCCAAACAGTGAATGCGCGTGTTTCCGTAAGACAACAAACAAACTGCACGCATTCCTTACTATTTATTATTGCTGCATTTTCGTATGTGGTTTTTGAATGAGAGCGCATTATTGTTTTGAGATGCATTCTCTCGCTCTTCTCTCTTTTGCTGAGGAAGTGAGACGAATTTTCTTAAGCCTTCATATGAATGCGGCAGAACTAGTCGTACCGGCTTTCGAATGCTTATTACTTAGCGTTTTTTTTTTTCGTATGTAGAAATTATGCTGCCGCTTTTGTTGTTCTCATACCGGGCAATTGCTACTTTTTGGTTGCAGCATTTTTGCTGTTGGCTTGTTGCATTTGTTATCGTTCAAACCGCTTACTGCTTATTTCGACATTGTGCTCTGCTGCTAGTTGTGTTTTGCTGTAAACATTGAAATTTCGTAAAATTTGCAGCAATTTGACTTTTGCGATTACCGTTTTTATATGAAACCCATTAAATCTGTTTTCGTTTGTGTGTGTGTGTAAGCCCTGAGCTCGTTTATAAGTCAAATCTTAATAGTTTTCATCCAAGATTATTAGTGCTTAAATGGGCTTGAATTTGAACTAATATCTGATTGAAATAACATCTTTGTGAGCAATTTTTGTAATAGGTATGGCATGATTTCGTTCATCATTCCTCTATTTTGCTTATCGAGTTCGCTACTTAAGTCTTCAGTTTTCCACGGTTTTCAAACAACTTGCGTGCAGTGAAGTACGACAATTTTATTTATATTGACTTCGTGTCAACGAATGATTGATGCGGCCAATCTGTAATTATTCGTCATACTTCTTTCATTACTTTGCCAAACAACAGGGACTGCGAATTGACGGCGAATGAAGGTAAAGGTAGCGCTGTGAGTAATATAAATATGTAAATTGTCACATCATTGCGCATAATTACTCAGCGCATGGTGCTTGGTTGATCGTGGCGACTGAATAAAGCCAATGTCAATAAGTGTTTAGGTACAGTCATGACACTGACGCAAATAGAGAAAAGGAATTAATAAAACAAGTGCAAACAGTAAATTGGCAACTAGGGAAATGAAATTATATCGAATTTACTTAAGAAAAATGATAAATAAATAAAAGCTAAATATAAAATTAAATTACAGTAAGACAATTTGACAAATAAAATGAAATAAAACGAACAAAATAAAACGTACGGAAATTAAATTTGTTCATTATAAAGTAAAATATAATGTACGAAAAAATTAATAAATAAAGTTCATTTAACTAATTTACATCAAATCATCAAATATTATATTATAAAACGAAATAAAACACATTGAAACGAAATAAAAAACCAACAATAAAATACACTGAAAAATAAGGTTAAATATAAATAATAAATATAAATAATTAAGAATAAAAAAAGGAAATTTAAAATGAAATGAAGTAAAATAAAATAAAACCAAATTAATTAAAATAAAATATAGAAAACTAAATAAATTAATTAAATAATGGAAATAAAAATAATTAAGTTAAATTAAATTACAATAAATTAAATTAAATAAAAAATAACAAAATAAAATAAAATATAATAAAAATAATAAATTATATAAAATGAATAAATAAAATAAATTATAAAAAATAAATAAATAAAATAAAATTTGTTAAATTAAATCAAATTAAATTTTCTAAAGTGAAATAAAATAAAATAAATTGAAACGAAATACATAAAAACAAATATATAAAAAATAAGAGAAAAGTAGTATATGAAAAATAAAGGAAAATAAAATTAAATAAAAAAAAAATGCAATCAAAAATTAAAATTAAAATAAAACGAGCCAAAATAAACAGAACACAATAAAGTGCAAATAAATTAAAGTTAAATAAAATAAAATAAATTATGTAAAACAAAACAAAACAAAAAATAAATGAAAAACGACAATTAAACAAAATAAATTTAAATGATGAATGCAAATTAACTAAACTTAAATTAATTAAAGGTAAATAAAATAAAACATTGATGTTAAATAAAAAATAAAAAAATATTTAAAATTGCAAAACGAAGTAAAGTAATAGAAAAAAAATAAAACAAAATGAAAAAAAATAAAATGAATTAATTAAGGGGTTAATCTACTTTGTCACTTTAAAATTTTTCAATTTTTTTTTTTGCATAATTTGAAAGTATATATATCCAGAAATATTGTGTAAAAATTTTAAGAAAATCCGAGCACTCTAACTATTTTTTTTTTTACCTGAACATCAGTACCTTATTTCGTCTACCTGCGCGTATAGCGTGCATCGATGAACTTTAAACGCGTTTTTCTCAAAACGACGTTTTCAAAATCTAGCTCCACTGTATCTCAAAAACTAATCAACCGATTTTCATAAAATTTGGATCACCTATTCTAGACATAATTTGCACCAAATTGACGCTCGGGGGTTTTGAAATTTTAAATTTTTACTATATATTTTTTTTAAATATGCGAAAAAAAAACCGTTCTATCAAAAATTTTCCATTTTTATCAGCCATTTTTTTTTGTCTTCATTAAAACCTAATATCCGAGGGTCATTTTGTAGCCAGTATCTTACTGAATCTGAAACATTTTGATTTTTTTGTTTCAGACAAGCCGTTCTTGAGTTCTGATGGAGCTGCCTAACCAACCCATGTTTGAGACGTTACGCTTCACTGCTATTTTTTTACTAAAAATACTATAAAATTGAATAAAAAAAAATTTATTTCTGAATTTTAAGACTTTATTTAATAAATCAAACAAATTTTATATTACTATCATTTATAGTTTTCTCAAAAAAAAAATCACGAATATAGCCTTTTTTTCGAGTCTCCAAAGTAGACTGACCCCTTAAATAAAAAAAATAAAGTACAACATAAAATAAAATGAAAAATGTTAAGTAAAATTAATTTAAATAACCCAAGGTGGAAAAAAATTAAATTTAATTGTGTTGAATTAAATTAACTTAAATTGATTAAATTACTTTAAATTAAAATTCTAAATAAATTTAAAAAAATAATATAAGAAGCCAAATTAAAGTAAAGTAAAATTTTATTAAACGAAATAACAATAAATAATATATTGGGTAGTCGAAAAAGTTTTTTGTTTTGTCAATAAATGTTGTTGGAGTCATCTATCTCCAGTGCTACCAATCACATTGTGTCATATCATATGGTGTTAGAAAGGTGACATTTTAAGCTTCATTTAACCAAAAAAAAAATTAAATTCGGAGAAGTTGAAAAAAAGTTATAACTGTTCAAAAATGAGTGAAAATAATGAAGAAATTCGCTTTATTTTGAAATTTTTGTATAAAAAAGGGAAGAATGCCACGCAAGTCACCAATGAAATTTGTGAAGTTTACGGAGACGATGCTCTATCAGTTCGTGTAGCACAACAATGGTTCACTCGCTTCCGTTCTGGAATTCTCGATGTGAAAGGTGCACCTCGCTCCTCGTTGAAAAAGTCGATGAAATTATGGAAAAGATTGACCAGGACCGTCACATAAGCTGCACTGACACCGCCAAGGCACTAAACATTCATCATCAAACGGTCTTGAACCATTTAAAAAAGGCTGGTTACAAAAAGAAGCTCGATGTTTGGGTACCACATAAATTGTCTGTGAAAAATTTAATGGACCGAATTAACATCTGCGATTCTTTGCTGAAACGAAATGAAATCGAACCATTTCTGAAGCGAATGGTAACAGGAGACGAAAAGTGGATCAAGTGCGACAATAATGTGCGAGAAAGATCATGGTGCAAGGGTGGTGAAGCTCAACAAATGGTCGCAAAGCCAGGATTGACGCCTCGAAAGGTTATGCTGTGTGTTTGGTGGGATTGGAAAGGAATCATCCACTATGAGCTGCTCCAGCCTGCTCGAACGATTGATTCTACACTTTACTGTCAACAACTGATGTGATTGAAGCAATCAATCGAAAAAAAACGGCCAGAACTGATCAGCAGAAAGGGCGTCGTCTTCCATCAGGACAACGCTAGACCACACACATCTTTGATGACTCGGCAAAAACTGGGAGAGCTTGGCTGGGAAGTTTTGATGGATCCACCATATAGCCCTGCCCTTGCACCATCGGACTACCATTTGTTTCGGTCAATGCAGAACTCCCATAATGGAGTAAAGTTGGATTCAAGAGAAGCCTGTGAAAATTACTTGTCGCAGTTTTTCGCCGAGAAACCACAGAAGTTTTACACTGATGGAATAATGTCTCTAGAAAAAAATGGCAAAAGGTGGTTGACCAAAATGGTACATATTTGGTTTAATAAAGTTTATTACAAATATAAAAAAAAATGAGTTGAAGTTTGATTGGAAATACGAAAAGACTTTTTCGACTACCCAATACATTCAATACAATCAAGTTTAATGAAACAAAATGAGGCGAAATAAAATTACACGAAATTTTTTGTCATATGGAGAAAATGCAAAATATCGTCAGGGAAAAGAAATATTTTTGTTATAATTGTGTTATAATTTTGAAACCAATAGCTTTATAAGAAACGCGGTGTTTAGATCAGTTGTATTTCCAGCCCAAATGCAGCTCGCACATACCTCGCATATAGTATGCTGATTGTTTGAGAGATTAATTGTTTATAACTTCGTTAGGTGGCAGGTAAGCAAATGTAGGTCTCATTTTAACTGAAATCATTTAAAAAATTTGCAAACTCTTCCAATACGTCCATATGTATGTAACAAATCAATCAATGTAATGATTGAAAGATTGTACTTGAGCAGAGGTCAACTGAAAAAATGTTGAAAAAATCACGGAATGTGAGATTTAGCCACTATTAAACATTTTGGTATAGAATTATTATAAGGGAAATACCTGCGGTTCTTTTGAACTTTTTATAATTTTTTTTTTTTGTATCATTTAAAATTCTATCGTTTTTTAATTTAAATTTAATTTTTTCACTAACAATTTATCGGGTAAACATTTTTTTGTTTGTTTGTCATAATTTCGGCGGCATAAGTTGCTAAACAAAATAACTTCATTGGTTCTCTGGAGATATCGGTAGTGAAAGTAATCAGAACGAATATGGGCTGATTAACTTGAAATTTCAAATGCATGTAGTTTTATTACAATTACAATCAGTGCAAATGGATTTTTCAATGAATTACAATAATTTCTCTAGTCAACAATTTTGTGACGATATTTATTTTTATTAACTTTTTTTTCAATAATGCAGTTTTTGCAAAAAATCAATGTAAAAAATCCAAAAATCCAAAGTACGTGCGCCTATTTTCGGTAGCATCATCAGGACAATTTTCTTCCCAAATTAACGCTATTTTGTAGCCACTTGCAATTTGCACTTTGGTATACCAAAATTGAATGGGCTATAAAACTACGTACCAGAAATTATTCTACAGATTCTGATTAAAATTGCGAAATTTTTGTGAAAATTTGTAGAATTTTATCATAAAGTGTGAAATACGATTCAAAAGCGATGTTTTTGTATAATGAGTTAAGATTTTATAAAAAAATATTAGACACTAAATAATTCGATAGAATAAGTTTTTTCTAATACTGTTCACCCCTCGGCAGGTAATGGAAAATCTGCGGGTGTATTTCTGCTGTAAAATAAGCCCCAAACCAATTTGCTATTCGGAGTCGGTTTACTCTAGGTCCTTCTATTTGTGTACCAACATCAAGACGCACGCCACAAATAGGAAGAGGAGCTCGGCCAAACACCTAACTGAAGTGTACGCGCCAACTGTTTATTTATTTTTAAATAAACAAAAACAAAAAAGCCAAACGTGGTCAAAGTATGGCACACCTATTTTATTGTTCATTAGTGTGTGTACAGATGCACAATGAGTGTCTGCCCATGACTAGCAAACTACGATCAGTCAACTGTCGGATCATAGAAACTATCATTAACACAATTCAAGAGATTCGAGGGAAGTCAGGAGCGTTTTTTCAATCAATTACATGCGAAAGACTTGGCGCGAATGCAATACAAAAAAAAAACAAAAATTAATTAAAAAAATAATAAAATAAAAATAAAAAACATATAAATAAAATAAATATAAATAAAAAAAGTTTAAATTTAAAAATTATTAATAAATTACATAAATTACGTGAGATAAGAAATGCTAGCAAAAATGAAATTGGAAGTGAAATAATAAAAATACGTGAATCTTACTGGCACTCATCGAGCGCACATTACTCGTATTTGTGAATTAACATTCATGTATTAAAGAAAAATATCTACAGAAAAAAGTGCCAGGGATAATGAAATTATGCAAAAGTTAAACTCTTGCTATGGCTTGATTGAAAATTTGAAGTCACAAATTTAACCTAAACAATTTCAATATGTAATTTTTGCCTATAAAACCATTAACGGGTGTTTACAGAAGTCTTTTGTGTGATTTTCAATTAAATTGATTTTGGAAACCACGGACGAACTACGCCTGGATATTTATATCTCTATTGTCACCGTTGTTTTCTACTTGTTAATTGTCCTAACAGGTCGTTAAATATTTAGTTACATCTTTGTAAGCACTCACATTGAAATATAATACAATAAAAATGTTTTCCTTCATTTTTACACAAGCACATCTTTCAATAGCAGTGACTTGGCGCTTTTTACTCTCCAACTTTCGTTTTCTTTTTTTCGCATATTCGCTGCTTGCTTGCTTTGTTGGATTTTTTCATTATACTCGTACACAAATCCGCTCGACATGCGCGCGGTACAATTTCACACAAATTTCATCACGAAGTTGGTAGCTATCAACGTGACCATCATCACAGCCTTCACTGTTATGTATTCTCATATTTTCAAAACTGGAGAGTTGTCTGTCGGTTGTACTATTTTACTTTTACTTTACTATTTTTTCGAGTGAATTAATCACCACTGAAATATATTATATATCACCACTCCACTATGTGCCAGAAACCCCTCAAAAGTGGCGAACATTTACCGAAATCAAGATCTGAAATTGATTAGACTCTTTTATTAGATATAAATAAAGGTACATTAGGCCCACATTTCAAGTAAATTTATTAAATATTTCATTGCTGGTAGAAATTTAAACTTTGAAATTTGTTGGAAGTAATGATGGGTTTTTTTTTTGTATTGCAAATTATCATATTTATTTATTTAATTTATTTAATGATTCGATCCTAACACAGCAAGGATAAACCTTATAATTATTAGTGTAAGTCACAATAGGTTACAATTTTCATGATAAAATTTACAAAGACGTTTTAAGTTTTCAATCGATCGTTCGATTTGCTATTACTTCATTATAGGTCTCTTTGTCATTAAAATTTATTTTCTACTTTTTAGTTCGATTGGCAATAAATGCGTGTTTTTTAGTTTTTTTTAACTATTTTTTATTAATGATATTCTTATAGGTGTTTTATGTATCGTCCCGTGTGCCGATAAGCTGAAAATCATTACTTTATAAATTTTTTGAAAATCTACTTCAGATTCGTATTTGTAGGCCTGCAATGTGGTTAGCAGATTCCACCACGAAGAGGCTGTGGTACTATTTTTGGACTTTTTTTACAAATTATGCATTTCTTTTAATCATTATAGACGTTCCATACGCAATTTTTATAGATTTACTAGCTTTAACCCGCGGCCCCGCTCGCGTAGAAGTAGTTTTTAGGGATTTAGGTTATGTATATAAAAGAATTACAAACAATAATTTCATAGATATTTTTTTATTAATAACCATAATATTACGAGTACAATACCCGGCATCCGTTGCTATGAATAAAATCAAAACAGCCAATTTGATAAATATCAAGCAAAATTATTTTATTAATTTTCTATCTCAAACCGTTTTTGAACTTTGAATTTGGGGCATAGTTGAACAGCTTATGCGGATTATGAAGTGTAGAGTGTGCTATAAATAGTGGGAAATGGGAAAACTAAGATTTTTTAGATTAAATTTAAGCAAATATTCGATTATTACTGACGAATGAGAGTGGTGGCGCGGCCTGGGGGCTGTGGTAAGGGAGTTCCATCATAAAAACATGCCTATAACCTTCATTGGGTGCAAATATGAATGTATAAAATTTTTTACGTCATTTGGTGTTGTCGTTTCGTAGTGATGCGCGCACAACGTACAGACATTCACCTTTTTAGTATAGAAGATTTTTCTAATAAAGGGTTTTTCAGTTGGCGCGGGTCGATTTTGGCGCCCTGTGGCAGCCATTTTGTTTTGGTGACATCTGTCAAATCTTTTGTTTATTATTCAGTTGATTATGCCAAATCATCATGGCAAGTTACACGATTGAACAGCTCGTTCAAATGATAAAACTTTATTATCAAAATGAGTGTTCATTAACGCAAACGTTTTTTAATTGGCGCGGGTCGATTTTGGCACCCAATTTCTTATGGCCCATATTGAACCATATGGACCTAGACGACATGTGGTTCCAGCAGGACGGCGTTACGTGCCACACAGCAAACGCCATTTTATTCCATTTCAATATCTAGCCGCCCTTATTGAAAAACCCTTATTTATAAACAATTTTTTGGTATATATTTTTTCTTTTATACTTTTATACTTTTTAGTTTTATATTTTCATATTTTCTAATTTTTATATTATAAATATTTGTCAACTTATGGTTTAATTGTGTTTAATCTTAGAAAATCATTTTTTTATTTATTTTTTATTATTTTTGTGGGTATTTTATGTTAAGGGTCGAATGACTTTGAGGAATTAATTCATTCATTTTTTCATAACCCAACTTCAGATTCGTAGTCAACAATGCCAATGCATATCCCCATATACGAAGTTGAATCAAAATCTGCGGATAATTTTTAAGTCAACCGGTAAATTAAGTCTGCAATTTTGAATTTTGAAAAATAAACTTCAGATTCCTAATCAACGACCTCAAAACCCTTCTATGGAAAGTTTCATTAAAATCAATCAATTGGTTTGTTATTTTCGCTTTTTTTGAGGAGCTTCTGCGTTTTTGTTGTTGTTGTTTTAGTAGTGTATCAAGCGCTGCCTTTACAGTGTACTCGTAGTTACTGTCTATCATCGTCTATCTCATCATCTATTTCTACAAGGTGAGTCCAAAGGAAGAGAGATGTTAGGAGAGTGCGTTGGAGGAGGCACTTGAGCAGGTGATTAGTGTCGTGAAGTAAAATCATCGGTATTTCCGTTAGAAATTAGAAACCCTAGTCAGGTTATAAAAAAGTTTGAAGAGGCTAAAATATCCCATCGACTAAAAAAAATTCACACGATGTTGAGCATTTGCGGAGGAAGAAAAAAAAAATATCCGATCCGAATAATAAATTCGGAGATACATCCTTTGGAATGTGTGCGCTCCAAGCCACTTTTATTGTTACTAAAAACTTTAAACGCGTTTTTCTCGGAACCGAGCTTTCAAAGTCGGTTGTTAAATGTTCTCGAAAACTACTCAACCGATTTTGATGAAATTTTACACAGGTGTTTGAAATACAATTTACTCGTGCTTGAACGAAGGATATTGTTTTTTTTTCAATAATAGTTGTATTTAAAAAAAAAAATATGTCAAGCAAATTTACACCAAATTTACCGAAATTTTCATTTTTTTGGAAAAATGTCTGCCAAAATTCCAATTTTTACTTTTTTTCTTACCTTCGTTCAAGCACGAGTTTATGATATTAACTAAAACACTTATTTTTGTTTTTTATTTTTGATGAGCCCGTCAGGGGTTATGCTGACAACGCGGACGCACCTTTTTTTCGAGGGGTCACGGGAAATGACGTCACAATGGAGGAGTTTTAACTTTTTTTTTTTTTTTAAATTTCACAAATTATTCTTTAACTATGTATCTATAAGGCAGAAAAAAGGTTGAATTAAATAAATAAATAAATCATTTTTTACATAGAAATATTGAAATTTTTTTTTTCCTCGGCTCTCCTAGTATTCATACATATTTACTCTCAGTCTATTGAGTTTGCCAATTTCAATTCACTGTTTTAACATTCATCTCACTTCCTTATACGAGGGGAAATACAAAAAGTCACGGACTTATTGACCCGCCCTCGTACCTTCTTTTGAAAAATATCTTAAATTTGCACCTCTTTCTTCACACTTACCGATATTTCCAATCTAATTTGCTCTTGTGCAAGTACAACGACAACAGCGGCACATCCGAGATCTCCGTCTCTTGGCCGCCTGCTTCCAGCAGCAAAATACGCCAATGTGTCACTTCTGACAAACGCGAAGCTAACACACATCCCGCCGAGCCGCCACCCACAATGATGAAATCGTAGGCCAACGACACCTCTGGCACATTGAATGGCCTATTCTCCGGATCGAAGAGATCGTAATTGTAGTAGGCTATGGCAGCTACCAGAAAAGGCAGGATAGCCAATTTGCCCACACCAATCACGGTGGTGGCGATTTTGATAGCGCCAGCAATGGCAACACCCAACTTGGTGGCACCCACCGCAGCCGCACCCGCTGTGATGGCCGCTTTCGAGCCGGCGCTTGCCTTGAAGATGACACCGGCAGCAGCGCCAAGACCGAGCACCATTGTGGATTTTTAAATAGAAATTATTGACAATTGACAAGGGAATTTATGTTTTTTTAAGTAGCACAAAACGGTGATTGCGGTAATTGCGGTAATTTTTACACTGCGCATACGCACACGTACGTATTCTGCACCTTACAATTCGGTCACTTTTCACTCATCTAGACTCGTTTTATTAAAACTAATTTTACACTTTCTTTGATTTGTTATTTTCTTTACTTGCACAACCAAACAACTGTTATTTTTATTGTTGTCGTTACGACGGCGCGCAGGAGACGTGTGACGTTCGACGATGGAGAATGTTGGAATTTTTTTTGTATGCACACTTGAGAGATTTCTTTCACGTATGCGCATTTAAGGCATTTCTCCTGATCAACCGATGGCGTTTGTGGTGGCGCATGCGCCCACTAAAGCCAAGCAGTTAATTTGTTTACAACAATCGAAATGTTTTGCTGCATAAATTTTCTATTCAATCGTCAAATGCACAGCCACAGATCGTGTATTGTCGCCCGTCCACTTCCACTTTTTCCATGTGATTATATTCACAACACTTTTTTCTTCTTTTTTTTTCTTCGCATAGGAAAGTTTCGACAAATCGCCCGTTTTACCGTTGAACGCGTCTGCAGTGTTACACCGCCGTTTTACTTCTGCGCGAAAAAATTGTTTGTGGCTGGAGCAAATGTGTTGGTCATGTATGGTAGCCTATGGAGAGGTCTGTGGTACGAGTATATTGGCCAACATTGGCTGGCTTAGAGACTTGTTTTTTGTGCTCAACACTCTGGCATGCAATAAATGCGCGCATGCGCATGCTGACAACAGCAAATCGTACGCTCTCGCCGCAAGTCGCTCACAGCCGGTTTGGTAATGGTTTTGGTAGCGAAACGGTTATTGTGGACTGAACCGATTGATACTCAATTTCGCTGGGTTTTTTTTCTTGCTGTTATAAGGGATGTTTCTCAAGGCTGTGTTGTGTTGGTGTTGTGTTATTGCTTGTACTTACTTTGGGCTTTTTCGTGTATTAAATTTTTCTTTTAAATATTTTTTTTTCGTTGTAGATATAAATTGTTTAACAACAAATGTGCAATTATTTTTATGGCTCAGTATATTTTTGTCCTCTTCTCTCTCAACATTCCATGAACAATTTTAGTTTTCATAAAACTTACCTGCAAAAAAGTAGGATTTAAGGGCCGCGGAGACAAAAAGGTAGTCGAGAAGCAAATTCAGTTCACTGACTAACGTAAAACTGCGCAACCTCCGTTCCACAAAAAATGACTTTTCATTTAAATAAAATGAACAAAGCCATGATTTTCGCAAACTTTTATGTCGTTAAAGGTGTACCAACTACATAACTCCTCGCGCTTCAGTTCCCACTGGCACTCATAGGTGACGAGAGTTAAATATAAATAATTTTTTTTTTTTTTATTTTTTTTTTATTAACTTTTTTAGGTGACGAGCGTTAAATATAAATCATTTTTTTATTTTTTTTATTTTTATGAATTTTTTTAGGTGACGAGAGTTAAATATAAATAATTTTTTTTTTTTTTTTTTTTTTATGAATTTTTTTAGGTGACGAGAGTTAAATATAAATTTTATTTTTTATAATTTTTTATTATTATTTTTTTCTTTTTTTTATTATTCCAAAGCGAATTTAGGTAACAAAAAGATTGGCGATACCTTTTATGCTAATTTTTCTAATATTTACTTTTTAATAAAAAAATATTCACAAATTTTACCTAATAAATTTGAATCAAAAAATTAGTGGCCAAATTTTTTTTTTATTTTTTATTAACTTTTTTAGGTGACGAGAGTTAAATATAAATCATTTTATTTTTTTTATTTTTTATTAATTTTTTTAGGTGACGAGAGTTAAATATAAATCTTTTTTTTATTTTTTTTTTATTTTTATGAATTTTTTTAGGTGACGAGAGTTAAATATAAATTTTATTTTTTATAATTTTTTATTATTATTTTTTTCTTTTTTTTATTATTCCAAAGCGAATTTAGGTAACAAAAAGATTGGCGATACCTTCTATGCTAATTTTTCTAATATTTACTTTTTAATAAAAAAATATTCACAAATTTTACCTAATAAATTTGAATCAAAAAATTAGTGCCCAAATTTTTTTTTTATTTTTTATTAACTTTTTTAGGTGACGAGAGTTAAATATAAATCATTTTATTTTTTTATTTTTTATTAATTTTTTTAGGTGACGAGAGTTAAATATAAATCTTTTTTTTTTTATTTTTATTTTTATGAATTTTTTTAGGTGACGAGAGTTAAATATAAATTTTATTTTTTATTATTTTTTATTATTATTTTTTTCTTTTTTTATTATTCCAAAGCGAATTTAGGTAACAAAAAGATTGGCGATACCTTCTATGCTAATTTTTCTAATATTTACTTTTTAATAAAAAAATATTCACAAATTTTACCTAATAAATTTGAATCAAAAAATTAGTGCCCAAATTTTTTTTTTTTATTTTTTATTAATTTTTTTAGGTGACGAGAGTTAAATATAAATCATTTTATTTTTTTTTTTATTAATTTTTTTAGGTGACGAGAGTTAAATATAAATTTTAATTTTTATTATTTTTTTTTTAATTTTCTTATTTTTTATTACTCCAAAGTGAATCTACGTAACAAAAAGATTGGCGATACCTTCTATGCAAATTTTTCTAATATTTACTTTTTAATAGAAAAATATTCACTAATTTTACCTAATAAATTTCAATCAAAAAATTAGTGGCCAAATTTCTTTGAAACAATGTTTCCAAAGCAAATATTGAACAAAAAATGTTGAAGACCGTACAAAATCATTGGCTGCTTTTTTATAACTTTTTAAGATACAGTTTCAAGTACAAGTGAAAATTGTGCCCAATAAAAGCTATTTTATAATAATTTTTTTTTAATAAAACTAAACATAATTTTGTTTTTAATTTCTTATTTATTTACTTTTTGCCATAAAATGTACACTTGTGCGCACATAATCAAGTTATTTTTTACAATATTCGCAATATTTGTCACGTTACGAGGGTTGCGTTTTATATTTTGCTCCCAATAAGGAGAACACAGTGAGATAATAAACACAGTTATAGAATGGCTTTATTATTTTTCATAACATTCTACTAGGAAGTCAATAAACTTCTGCATTCGCTTGAACCCATTTTTAAAGCGGTTTTGCCACTCAGCAGGGGATACCTCCAAAATGAGCTGTTTAAAGGCTTCAAGAACTTCTTTAGGCGTTGAAAAACGTTGATCTCGCATTTTATTATTGATGTGCGGGAAACAAAAAGAAATTATTGAGTGTCAAATCAGTGCTGTAAGCCGGATGACCCGTTAGTTCGATCTTTTGAGTGCTCAAAAAGTCTCTTGTGTGTGAGCCGATACGTGAGCACTCGCATTGTCTTCGTGAAGAATGATTCATCTTTGGCGGTTGGTTTTTCTTAATTCTCCGAAATCCTTTGGCAAAGAAATGGTTGTGTGGTTTTTTGTGGCAATTGTCAAATTATCCAACGAGCACAAAACTTCTTAACGACCAAATGTAATGTTGAATGTATGCTCGTCGCACTAATGTCCAAGGATGCCACTATCTCGCGACTTGTCACATGTTGAACTTGCGTTATTAACGATTAACGCACATTGTAAGTTTGAGTTTTCGAAAAAAATTTACCGAATTACAGCTCATCACACGCAGTGTTGCAAGGGCCCTAAATAAAAAAGGCAACCCTCGCATATACTGAAAAGATGCCTATTACGTTAGCTATACTTTTAAGAACTCTATAATTTTTTCTCAAAAATAGCATAAAAAGTCATGGGAGATATAATTTGGAGACCTCCTGCGATCCCAATTTCATGACACGCAACATAACTGCTGACATGCTGAGGCATGAATTTTTCGGGCGCGACAAGAAAGCCAAAGGTGAAAAGTGAGCCCAAACACCAAAAAAAAAAAACTTCGACAACAGTTCAGATGATCAGGTAGTTTTTCAGATTAAATACCTGATTATAGTAATTTTGGAAATATATATTTTTCTAGGAAACATAGGGCCTCAACACACAGATTTTAATTTGATTTTTTGAAGCTAGACATTTTATTTGTCTCCACGAATAGCCTGCTTTCTGCGCTGATCTTCTGCATCCACCTGTCGCTTGCCGCATCTGCGACTTCCTTGGGGACTTCAATCCCACGCATTTGTATGCTTTTTCTTCGATTTCATCGGGACGTTGGTACGGCTTACTTTCAAAAAAGCGAGGGAAGGGATACATCTGAGCTCTCTAACTCCCGCCAATATACTGCGATTTATTCATAAATGGGCGTGAGAAAAAGTGTTTGCGGTCTCAAATGGTAGGGCAAGTGACAGGACAAGGACAAATTTAGGCTCGATGTTAAAATCCGTCCTTGCTCTACATTTTTTGAGCCTGTAGCAGCATCCTGATCAAAGTCGAATGAGTGTTAGACTTGACCCTTGGCCCATATCCTCTTAGAGTGAACGCGTAGTATCGAAGGATGATCAATCACCGCGACGAGCATCAGTTGATGTGTGTACAAGCAGGCGCGCAGTGAATGTTACTCAACCAATCTTGATATTATATGCCTTAAAGGGCATGTGTTAAATTTTGCTGCTTCTAGTAGAGTGAGGGGAAATATTTTAATTTCCAACTTCCAATGCGCTTATAAAATCATTTTCTCACATTCCATTTTCCCACTGTATTTCTATTACAATTAAAGCCTCAAACGCTCCACAACAACAACAATATATTTTTTGCCAAATCACATGTGTCGCAAAACTTCACATTGCATCCCGTACCTCAAGTCACGTAAACGATCATAAACAAAAAAATCAACAAAAATAACTCATAACATTTGCCCTGAAATAGCCCATTAGGTCAGCTGAATTGTGTAAGTACTCATAAGTACTTACATGCGCACTTGCATACATACAAACATATGTTTTCATTTCAGGTCGTTCATTGGTTGGTACTTGTACATCTTTATTACTTTTGGTAATTACAATAGTTAAGTGCGTAGAGCAGTAATTTAAAGTTGACCAAGTTTCGAAGGCCACAATTTAATCAGCATTTTTCACGCTTTGCTTTGAGCCTTTGCAACGGTTGATATTTGTCGAAATTCATCACCTTGCATTGATTGATCACCTTGCATCGATGGATGGATGATTTGAAATATGGCATTCTGTGAGAAGAGTACCGGGAATCGATCATTAAAAACCGTTGACGAAATTCCGGAAAAAGTTAAAGAAATGAATAAAAATATTTTATCCTGGCTTTATCTGGCGTTTGAGATATGAATGTCTTCATAAAAAATCGAGGTTTGTGGCAAAATAGCTCCTAGAGGCTATCACTTTGAATGCATTTCTGGCTAAGAACTCAATGAGTATCCTCGAACAACCTTCGTTTTCACCTGATATGGCTCCAGTTGGCTTGTCTCTTTCAAAAATTCAAATTGCCATTGCGAGATACCCGTTTTCACTCGATAGAAGACATAAAGAGAATTTGATGGTAAAACTGAAGCCGATAGAAAAAATTTTCATAATTTTTTACTTATTTACAGTCTTATAGGCCAACAATATATTTGGTATACATTCTTACATATTTACAACCTTAATGTATATAAACTGTGACGATAAGGAGGCATTCAATGCGACAATTGAAATCGAGAAAAATTTTTTGCTACAGGTCATAGATTCAAAGAAACAAAATATTGGTTAGGGTACCCTTTTATAATCGGCAAACAGTAAAGAGATGCTACAAGTATCCTTCGTTCAATAATGTGTGTGACTAATTAATTCAAACACATTTTTTTGCCAAAATTCGTTTTTATTCATCAACATAATCCCCTTTTAGGGAGATACAATCATTCCTCCAACGCTTTTCCAATCTTTCGATACCGCCTTTGTAAAACGATTTTTTGCCTTCAAAATAGGCCTCAGTCTCGGCGATGACTTCATCATTTGAGCCAAATCTCTTACCACGGAGCATCTTTTTGAGCTCTGCGAAGAGCCAGTAGTCGCTGGGGGTCATATCTGGAGAATACGGTGGATGGGGAAGCAATTCGAAGCCCAATTCGTTCAATTTTGCCATCGTTTTCATTGATTTGTGACACGGTGCATTGTCTGTTTCTTTGCGATTTCGTCTTTCAAACGTTCCAATAACGCTATATAATAGTCGCTGTTGATGGTCTGCTCCTTCTGGAGATAGTCGATGAATATTATTCCATGCGCATCCCAAAATACAGACGCCATAATCTTGCCAGCCGACTGCTGCGTCTTTGGTCGCTTTAGGCGGCTTTCACCGGCTGCATGCCACTCAGCAGACTGCCGATTTGACTCTGGAGTGAAATTGTGGATCCATGTTTCATCCATTGTGATGTACCGACGCAAAAACTCCGACTTATTGCGCGTAAACATGTCCAAACAGCTCTTTGAATCATCGATTCGTTGTTGTTTTTGCTCCGGTGTGAGCAAACGCGGCACCCATTTGGAAAACACCTTTTTCATACCCAAATGTTCGTGTATTATGGTGTGTACACTGCCTGCTGATATCTTTAGAATGCCAGCAATCTCCCTCACTTTCACTTTACGATCGGACATAAAATCATTATTAGTGTTTTTTCAACGTTTTCCGGAATAACAGCGTCATTTGGCCTTCCAGTAGATGGAATGTCATCGGTGTCTGTACGACCACGTTTGAATTCGGCATACCAATAACAAATGCTTCTTTTTGATGGAGCAGAGTCCGAATAATGTTTTTCAATCCATTCCTGGCATTGAACAGTATTTTTTTTTCATTAAAAAACAATGATAAATCAGCACACGGAATTGCTTTCAATTCATTTTTTTTTAAACTCAAAAGTAGCGTCACTTAAAGCACTGTAACTTGTAAACAAATGGTCGGATTAACATATGATTTTGACAGTAAGCCTAAAAAGGTTGCCAACTTTCGAAAAAAATATTGATTTAGTACTAGTGCCGCCATCTATGTGTCAGTCACACACATTATTGAACGTTCTGGTATTTGGGTTATAACTAGAGCTGTGATAGTCATGCAAAATAAAAGGCCAAAATATGCATACAAAAATGCATGAAAAACTCTGGAGTATTCAAGAAAAAATACAAAAAACCGACAAAATATGCACGAAAATATGCAAAAAACGCCTAAAATAATATTCGAAAATCTCTCAAAAAATACCGAAAATGCAAAATAGGTAGTTTTTTCTCCTACGCTAGTAAACATTTTTATTTCAGTTTGCCTGATACTTATAGTAATTCATTGTTTTAAGTCAAAATAAGATGTTGTTTCAGACTATCGAACGAGAAACAACGCCGTTTTTCAGTTAAAATTGACTTGTAAATAGATTGAGAAGGAAAGTTCTACTCGTACATCCACCGAAGTAGCAACAGAAAATATAAAAAATGTTATTTCACATGGTGGCAATGCTGTTATATATTCATTTGAAGCGCTAGCTCGTGAATCTCCATTCAAAATATCATTAATTTCAAGCAAAGAACTATATCCAACATTCCGAGATAACACTTCTTCGAACTTCTTCAAAAAACGGTCGTCGATCATTGTCCCTAAGATAGAATGGCCTTCTTCATACAGCTTTATACACTTTTTCAATTCAAGTCCTTTCGATTCTAATAGGTATTTTGATCTTGTCTGCGATGAACATGAAGTTAGCTTTTATGAATGCCAAATCTTATCGAATGTTGGACGATCTAAACGCTTTTTTTTTGCTTCTCGAATACATTCCGAAACTGCATCATTCAAATAATCAACAACCGATTTTACAGCGTCAAATTTGTCAGCATAGTAATCACATGCTTGTAGCCAAGTTCCTCATCTAGTGACAATTGATTCGGGTGGCAGTGGAATGTTCGGATTTGCTTGCTTAAATAGCTGTCGTCGAGCTGCTGACTGTGAAGGAATTTAATAGTTTTTTCAATATATGAAATTGAACTATAGATAAAAATAGCAATACGTACTTTGACGAAGGTAGCCTTTACTTTTGATATCAACAAATTTACTTCATGGAACTCTGAACGAATAAATTCTACCAATCGATGCAATCCATGGGCAAAGTATGTAACGTGTAGCATTTTTGGGAATAAAACTTGAAGAGACTTTATTGCCGAAATCATATAGGTATACAGCAGCATCGGTAGTAACGAGCATAACATTTTCATATTGAATTCCTTCAATACAAAAGAAACGCAAAAAACAGGTGTTTAGGTAAAGACTTACATACCTTTAGGCCATAAAAGTAACAATGATTCAGTAAAAACTGTTGCGTTCGTGTTGGCGTTGCATTTTTCTAATTCTTTAACGTTCAACAAATAAGATTTTCCGCGCTCGTTTTCATCGTCCAATATGCCAAAAACAAAATTCGCAACTGATCTTTTTTCAATATCCGTTGTTTCATCCAGAATAACCCAAATATGTTTTCCATCAGCTTTTAAACGCAATTTTTCAATCGATTTTTCATACAAATATGGCACATAATTACGACGAAGTGTACTTTGATCTGGAACTGTTTGTGAAGTGTATTTTTCTATGAATTGTACTACACTCGGATGATTCACTTTATTTAATGGAATGTTGGCTACGATTAAAGTTTTACATAAATCCGTATTAAATTCCGAAAGATTTGGCCCACGTTTCTGTTGATGTTTTGATATTAACAATTGGCTCATTTCACGTTCAGAATTCTGTTTTTTTCTTTCTTGAGCATCCTTGTGTTTCACTGAATCAATGTGCTGTTTGAATTGAAATAGTTTTTTCGCAGAAACCAAACAATTGCCAATTGGCTACACCGTCTCAATTATTTTCACCATGCTCAGGCGCCATAGCCGCTCTCCTCTCTAAACTAAACGATAGGATTTATTCAGAATGATTTTTTTAACACTTCAATGAATAATAAATATTTTTTTTTCCGGTAACTTTTTTACAAAAGGTATATGTATGTAGATATGTATGTATAATATGTATGCCTATGTTTTCATACAAATTTAAACTGTGCGTTTCTATCCACTTCAATATGCATCGGTATGAATGCATTTTTTTACTTAAAATAAGTTTTCCACCTATTTCTAAAATATTTAGGGGTTAGTTTAATTTTTCTTCAAATTCGGAATGAAGTACTTAATAGCGCTAAATAATTTGGAGAAGGAGTGGTAATAATATCAGCTTTGAAATCCAATGGAAAATCTCTCTTGCCAAGAAGCGCTATTATAGATTTTAAGTAGACAAGAGAATAGAAAATTTCTGTCTCGTCAAGCGAAACTCACATTATATAAGTTCCTAATAATGCGCGTCCTGATCGATTACATGACACTGAAGCTTGAACGACAGCAATATCGACTGCAGGGAAATCCTTAGATCTACAGAAATGATGGGCTCTTCTCACGAAATTATTTTTAAAAAATGGAGGAAAAATTAGAAACCACGTTCTAATCAACTTCTTGAGATGAAAATGGTTTAGAGAAAATAATTTTCCTATTGCTAAATAAACTTCTTCAAATTTGCACACTCAGTGGCCGAGCAGTAAACCACTTGTCAGCACTTGGCGTGGTACATTAGCTGTACCAGCAAGTGAAGTAAGCGAAGCGAAGAAATTATAAAGAGAAATGAGTTGAATGTCAAAAATGCAAATACTGCTAAAAAATTAAGTAATTTTACCTGTTTATGTTATATAAAAAGTATAAAAATTTAGAGCGAAAATGTCAAGTGTTATGCATGCGATTAAAACAGGCTTCTATTACGTATACATATTTACATACTAAGGCGGTATATATTGTAATTACATATGCACATATAGGAATAGCATTTTGAAGAGAAATGAAAAAAATAGCCGCAAAGTTTAGGTGATTTATTTGTATTTTATTTATTTTTATATTATTTATTTTATTATTTTTGTATTATTTATTTTATTATTTTTTATTAATGTATTTTTATTGTTTTTATTTATTTGTATTTTATTTATCAAATTTTTTAATTAATTTATTTTATTTTAATTATTTATTTTTTATATTTTAATTTAAACTGTAAATTTATGTATTTCATGTTTTTTTTTTTTTGTATTTTTTTGTTTTAAGTTTCAAACTACATACAAAATTAAAAAAAAAATTCAAATTTCAAATTTTCATAACTAATATATAAGCGTACGCTGCTACTGGGCCGTGATCCGTCAGCACGTCTAGCATAATTCTACATTCTCTTCATGTTAATGGTACTATAAATCGAGTACGACTGTGATCGTCTTGTTTGCATATCACCCTTCCATTCCTGCAAGTCGACAAACTCTCCCATCTTGTACTGAATTTTTTGATCATGTTTTCGTCTAGTTCGTATAGACTTTGGTATTTCGTTAAGAAAATCTGAAAATAAAAATACCCCGTTTTTTGCTATATCGTCTACTATCTCGTTTCTTTGAATGCCCTTGTGGCCTGGAACACAATAGAAATGTAGTTTACATTTCGCTGCCAACCTTTCCGCTGGCTCCCTGCATTGAAGAACTACCTTGGACGTTATGATGTAATTCTAAATGCTTTAATGGCTGTCTGACTATTGTAAAAGTTAACCTTGGAGTTGGTTCCAGTAGTAACACAGGCTAACCCACACAGGTAACCCACTTTCGGGAAATCCTCCCGTCGAGCAATCGACGGCTCGGGCATCGGATGTGCAGGCCCGAACCCCACACTCCCCTATGACCGGAACTGACACCCAGGGTTCCGGAGGAAGCGCACTACTAGTGGTGAAACATGGCACATTGGCTATACCAATGGAGAACCGAGTGAGGCGTGAGCGATATACCGTCGTCGAAACGATCTGAAGCAACTGAACAAGTTGTGGAGGATGTGCAGATGGCGGACAATCTCTCAGTAGACTCAGACGGATCTCTGGTACCGAGTAAGTCTTTGACAACGGTTAAACCTGGTGTGAATCAGGTAAGTACCGGTAAAAAGACTGAAGTTATTGGAGAGTCGAACGCAGGTGTTGGTCTAACCGCAAGGCAGATCAAACGAAGAAGACAGAAGGCGAGGCAAGCCGAAGCACTAGCTAAGGCAAGGACTCAAGCTCCGTCAACTTCGACGTGGGAAAGCGTGGCAGAACAGAGGATTCTTCTGTATCGCTGCGCTCTTCCGGAAACGAAACGGGGTCTGTGCCAACGACCAGGAAGAGGAGAAAGGCAAAGAAGAGGAAAGTCGAGAGACGGAATTCGGAAATGCCTGAATCCTCGACCCAATCCAAGGCAGACAAACCTTTGCCTGACAAGGCAAAGGCTAAGGGACCTCAAATGTCGAATGACACTCTTCCGTCAACGTCTGGCGAATCATTCGCGAGAATGGCAGCAAAGGCAATGACGGTGGAGATACATACCGACAAACAAGATGGTCTACTGTCCGAAGGGCAACAAGACTATCTTGAAAGCTATCGGTGAGTCGAAAGACGCGCCGACTTTCAAGGGGAAAAGCGTGGTGGACGGCATCGTAAACGTGCACTGTTCCAATAATTTTTCCCGAGAATGGCTGGAAAAAGCAAAGATTCCAGCCTGCGAAAACAGCAAGTTCATTCTTATTGAGAGTAGCAAAGAAAGGCTGGTACGAGCGAGTGTCTAGATTCCTGTCGAATTCAGCAGAACTCCTCACACGTATCCGTGTTCAGAACAAGGATCTTAACACGACTCTCTGGAGAGTATATTCGTGCACCAGGCAGAAATCCGCTACCACTTCGGAGGCGGGTTCCTACCTGGTACTGGCTATCGATCTTGGGTCCCTCGATGCCGTCTTTATCTCGGTAATACCGATAAACGTTTCTTTGGTCCAAAGTAGCTTCTGTTTATGACACTGTCAACATTCGGAATGCATTCGCGCACTTAATTTCGTTTTTCACACAAAATTTAATACAGGTTCTTTGATCCATCTTTTTGAATAGGTAAAAATTTAAGATGAGCCGAAACACGTGTAAGCAAAACAGTTGTCAACAATTAACTGAACTCGTCGGCATCAGTGAGAGACATGAGTACCAACATATGCCCACAAAAAAAACGAAATTCGAATATACGTAACCTGCGAAAATTCAAAATTCGCGATACTTTTGGAACACACCTCGTACGCCTACTCCACTAGTCATTTTAGAACCGTCCGTATAAAAGTTAAGTGTATTGCTTGGGCGACAAACCCCAGGTTGCCCCAAGCATCCTTTTACATGGGCATTATTGGCCTTTTGCATCCACATTTCGGGTCCACAGTAGTTTGAACAGTAGTTTGTAGTAGTAGTTGTTAGTAGTAGTGTTGTTTGAGAGTAAGTGCAGTACCATTAAGTATTGGGGACATCCATGTGGAACCTTATACTTTCTTGAAAATAGTATCGTTTCCGTTTTGCCCGCATTTAGGGTTAGTTCTGTCTGATCTTCCTATTGCTGATCCGATCTGAGAGTATTTGTCATGATGTTACTGATGGTGCTTAGGCATTTCCACGTTACTACTACTGGCCATAGGTGCGGTGATAGCACACCACCTTGAGGGATACCCCTGCTAACTAACCTTCTGACTAACCTGGATTCCTACCATTCCGCTCTTATTCTTCTGCGGCCTAATAGATTTTCGATCTACATAGGAATAACCGGTTCTATACCTAATTGTGTCAGTTTAAAGTGGCTAAGAATTAACATTAAGAATTATTAAGAATTATTTTTTTGAAGCTAGAATTTTCTTTTTATGTGGAGGAAATGCACAGGACCTCCGCAAAAAGAAAAAAATATAAAAATCAACGAGATTTTTGGGTCACTTCAAATTTGCACTTTATTGTACCAAAATTAAATGGGCTGTAAAACTGTATACTAGAAATTCTGAAGCTTGAAATTTTGGTGAACATTTTTGCATTTTTTCTAATTTGTGCCGAAATTGAGACTTTAAGTTATATGATTTTTCTTGCATATTTTAAATTATACAAAAATTAAAATTAAGTAAAAAAAATATTCAAAACTTTGCGCTGCCCTTATTGCGAGCTCAAGTGTATATGACATACAGTTTGTATGAATGTATGTAGATGGGTGTAGCAAATGAAAATCCTGATTTTATCATTTCATGTGTGTAATTGTATGCAACTACTTACATATTTCACAAACTGAACCACTTTTTGGTGTACCTGAGCAGCAAGCGTGTGCTTTTACATTTGTTTAAACAATTATACTACATACATAAATACGCACACATGCATGCGAGTATGTTCATATGACATTTATTACGTGTTTCTTGTTCGACACCTAACATAAAGCACGCATGCGCACACACTTCAGTGCCGATTTGGCTGCGCTTCTTCAGTCACATTTCACATTTTCGCGAACGGTGGCGCTTTTCGGTCGGAACTACACAACAACAGGTGCAGAAAGCAGCGCTCACAGCACTCATCGTTCATGCGTATTTCTTTTGGTGTTTCTATGGTTTGGAATTTACGCGATTTATGAACAGGTTGAAGCAGATTGTTGATTACATAGAGAGCTCATATCAATTTCGTTTTTTAAAAAATGTTTTTCCATAATAAATTTTTTGGAATTTTCATTTAGACCTTCTGCAATTAATGACAATGACTCATCAGCTACAAATGAGACCCACTTATTGGTGTGGGCTTCGGTGGGCGATAGTACATAATAAAGGGTGTTTTTTTTAGAGGTTAGGTTTTCAAGATGAAATAAAACGTATATAATTTAATGTTATGGCCAAGAATTTAGCTTTATTATAAAGATAAGGGTTTGCCATTATGTTTTAAAAATGCCGAGAGGCCCAATTTTCGACCACTTTTTGCAGCAATTGGGGCCGTATGTCAGCAAGAACGCGCCGAATATTCTCTTCCAAGACGTCAATCGTCTCGGGCTTATCTGCGTAGACAAGCGACTTCACATAGCCCCACAAGAAATAGTCCAGCGGTGTTATATCGCACGATCTTGGAGGCCACGCCACAGGTCCACGGCGCGAGATAATGCGCTCACCAAAAGTTTCCTTCAATAAATCGATTGTTGCGTTGGCTGTATGGCATGTAGCGCCGTCTTGTTGGAACCAAAGGTCGTCCACATCAACATCGTCCAATTCAGGCACGAAAAAGTCATTAATCATCGCTCTATAGCGCTCTCCATTGACTGTAACATTATGGCCGGCTTCATTTTTAAAGAAATATGGACCAATGATTCCCTCTGTCCATAGAGCACACCAAACAGTGACTTTTTGAGGATGTAACGGCGTCTCAGCAATGGCTTGTGGATTATGTTCACTCCAAATGCGACAATTTTGCTTATTGACATACCCATTCAACCAAAAGTGAGCTTCATCGCTGAACAAAATTTTCTTCGATGCGTCGCGCGAACCGAACCATTATTTTCGTAATAAATTTGCACGATTTGCAAACGTTGTTCAGGTGTAAGTCTATTTATTATGAAATGGCAAACCAAACTGAGCATAAATCAAGTGACAGCTGTCAAAAAGACCATCTACGAAAAACGTAGTACCAACTTGAAAACCTAACCTCTAAAAAAACACCTGGGTGAATTGTTCAGATGTTTGATTTCAATTTACGCCATTTGGTCCCATTTTGTCTGTCCTCGGCTTCGAACACTAAAAGAAATAGAGGTTATATCAATTATCTCGGGAATAGCATCCAGATCCCAAATTGGAGTTAGTTTTTGAGTCGTCAGCAAAGGTTCTATTTATAATGCTTATGTCTGAGTTCGGTTTTCAATTCAAGACGACACAGAGGCTCAGAGAACTTATCTTTGAGGCGTAGGGCATCTTCAATGGGAAGCGACGTTTTTGTGCTACTTTAATATGTTGATGAAATAAGAGTGTATGATTTTTCATCAAGGGCGCTTAAAATTTAAAGTTAAATAAATAAATAAATAAACAAACAGTTTGAGCGATTTTGCCATAATTGTTATTTTTTTTCATAGGCATTCAATAAAACTATCTGGGGAATGTAACTTCACGCAAATGAACGCCACGACTCCGCTGTATATCATCATCGTTATCGTTTCCTGTTTCTCCCACTGGAGCATAAGGCCTCAGTAAAACACTATCTTCTTTTTTTTGTTTTTTTAAGGAGGTTGAAATCAAAATGTCAGAAACATCTAAAAGGTGCCGTCACACCAATGGTATGTGGGGCACGCTCCCACTAATACTAGAACAATCCTCCACCTCGGCTAGTTTTACCCTGGGACCACAAAAGTATAACTTCTGGGTAGAGCCGCGTTTATGTCCGAAGACACAACAGGTACCCGCGTCCAGGTTCCTCTCCTGCAGGCGTATGAAGGCTATACACCGCCTATAGTATCAATTACTCCCACTAGTAAAGGAGGCATCGGAAAGCTTGCAGTAGTGTTATCTTAATTCACTACCGTCTTTTCTTCTGTATGATACTGTATTGAGTGATTCACTCAAACGTCTGTGCTTGTTGTCGGTTCGTCAGAGACTGTCCGCCTTCTCTGTTGCTCATAAATTTTTTGCTACATAAACCCATTTACTTCATTAGATAATATTATAGTTGTTAGCATTTGTATTTGTATAAAATTGACGCTTCCTCTTTTTATTTATTTTTCAGGTGAGCTTTTAAAACTGTGTCGCCCCAACACGGTCGACTTGGCCGCAAATAAGAATTATTGGATGCGACATACCTAAAAACTCATTTTTCGTTTACACATCACCGTATTTCGCGGATATGAACACACGAACTGAGCAGAAGTAGGTGCCTTTCATTGGATCTCACAAACGCGTCTGCAAGCGCGGCTGATGAAAAGTAAACCAAAATCTATTAGCGCCTAACAGTAACTCATCGCTGTAAAGAAAGTTTTAATTATGGAAAAATAAATAAAACTACAATGCGGCCACTAAGCACTTGTAGAAATAACGAAATAGGGCTGGTTGCTACGGAATTGTCCAATAGAAATTGCCGTACATAGGAAAGCAGAATTTCTTAGTGTCTAACAAATTTGTGTATAAAATAATTGAAGTTGCAGTGAAAATTTAATGATCTCATGAAGAAAAACAAGTGTATACTAATCGCTATAATATCGAGGAAATACTTAATAAAATACTTATAACTATTTAGGTACGCACCTTGAGGTTAAGTAGGGGCATTTCGGGCACACTTTTTAATATTAATATTATCATCCGTATAGAACGATGGAGATTGAAGAGTATAGTGGCATCTTGAAAAATTTCCTACAGAATTAATCATTTAAATACAGAAGCATCATCATCATGCTGCTGTGGCGGCTAAGTTCGCATTTAAGCTGGGCAGGAGTAAACTCAACTTTCCAATCAGGAATTATAAAAGAGCAAATTCCTTAGCAATTAGTTTCACTTCACAAAATTATGGAGCTCACAACAACTCCTGTGGCAATACAACCCTAATAGCATACAGGGTTTGATTGAAAAGTAATGAGCCTTCCTGCGCGAAGCGTCGATGGGCCTTCCCCTTCCACTAGAAACCGGTCCCAGTTCGCTGGCAATAGCGGTGCCGTCAACATCGCTGCGCGTGTGAAAGCTGTTTTAAAAGTGTGTTAGGATTTTGCAGTGGCGAAAATGCAGCGATCGTTGACGTTACTCGATCAAATTTTGCGTAAAGCTAAACAGTTTGAACCTCCAGGAAGCACTATAAACTCGGCATTTTACAAAGAAGTGCTCCTTCGGCTGAAAAACCGCGTCGCCCGGGTTCAGCTCGACCTCGTCAACAATTGGACCCTTCATCACGACAATGCGCCGGCGCACACCGCCTTCCTCTGCACCTCTGCATTGGCCAAGATGGGGGTTCCGGTGCTTCCCCACCCCCCTACAGCCCAGACCTGTCCCTTCTGGTCTTCTTCTTGTTCCCGCGCCTGAAAAGAAAACTGAAGGGGAGGCGTTTCGACTCCATCGAGGCGATCCAAAAAACTGTGACAGCCGAATTGAACGCAATTCCGGCGGATGAGTTTAAAAAATGTTTCCTGCAGTGGAAGGACCGCTACCAGCGGTGTATTGACGCTCAAGGGTCCTATTTTGAAGAATATTAGTTGTATAAGCCAAAAGGGTCATAACTTTTCAATCAAACCCTGTAACAATGGTTTAGTGGAACTATGATTTAGCAAGCATCAACAGTTGGTCCTTGTGGCGGATTTACGAATGAAATCTTAGCTAAATAATTTTTCAAAGATGTTGAAATGACTGGTGTATGTTTTCGATATCCTTGTAGGAGACCTAAGCAATAAAGCGCCTTAGTAAGGGTGCAATGATCATTTCCAGGTTTATAGGGGTCAGCAATATCAATATATTTTATATGGAAGTGCTACGCTGGATTGAAAAAGCAGTTAAAAAGTGAAATGCACTCTCTCATCGAACAAATCCATACTCCGTAAGTCCCAAATTATAGGATTCGTAGCAGACTGTTGGTGGCTGATTAATGTAGAGAGTAATTATAACTCAAATTAGTGCTAAGAACAGGCAATGTTAATCCCCTAGCTCACAATAAGTATACCCTAAAGAGTTAAGAGTAACGAAAGTGGTTTTAGAAGCGGTTCAGGGAGAAAATCATCTATTGCTATTAAATGCAATACATAGAGTTTAAAAACCTGGGCCCATTCAGAGCACTAATATCTCAAATACTGGGCTCTAGTCCTAGCCCAGTTGCTTGACACCCGCTGTAAAAATAGTTGGCGAGCGGAGATATGTTATATCCTGACCTAGCTCCATAAACACACAGTGTCCAATCTACTATAAAAATAATTGGCGAGTGGAAATATGGCATTCTTGCGCCATTTAAATAAAAGCTAAAGATCGTTTGGTGTTGTAGGAGGGCGGAAAACTTTTGCAGTCTCCGCATAATTCTACGTCCCTCCAGTGGCGTAACTACAACATCTGGGGCCCGTGGCAAATTCTTATGATGGGGCTCTATCAATAAAAATCGTCACGTTGTACTCAGTTTGATTAAAAGAAACAAATTTTATTTCAACAAATGATTTTAATAAACAAAACAACAATTTAATTTCAATAAGTTATTTATTAAGAAAAATCTTTTTTCGAGATTTCTGTTCCGCAAAAGTGTCTATAACATCATCGAAGTTTAGAAATCGGGCCATAGAATTTTCAATAGACAGAATAGCCAAGTCACATAACCTGTCTTGTCTCATAGAGTTTCTTAAATAAGTCTTTATCAATTTTAGTTTTGAAAATGATCGTTCAGCACTAGGTTGGATCGAAAGCACCACTTGGAGGTGGATCGAAAACTTAGAGTTTCTCTACCAAATGATTCAGATATGTCTTTTTTATAAATCTCAACAAATTCTGGAGCATTTCTTAATAGATCAGTATCATTTAAAACTTTTAACGTGGAAGGCTGTAAAACATTGAAATTTGAAACAATTTCATTCATTGGAAGGAAACGCGATTTCCGTGGGTTTATAATGAAGTCCAATACTCGATAAAATATATTCACTCTGAACAAACTTTCCGGATCTTGGAGGCGCGCATCTTCGCAGAGCTCGTCAAAATGGCGTTTTACCTTCCTCTGACGAGTATTAGAAAATTCAGGGGTGATGGACCATATTTCAGCTACACTATTTGCTTCCATTTTCAAATTTTCAAATTCATGTCGATACCTTTCCAATACTTCTAGGCAGATTTTCAAACGTTTTACGGCATTTGCAAGATCGATGGCTTTAGACTGAAGTGCTTTGGAAGCTGCATCCATAGTAAGTAGGATCTTACAATGGAAAACCAGTAACATAACAAAATTGTAGTTTTCGTTCTTCTTTTTGAGTGAAACAGCTTCATTTCTTTCATCTGATTTGCAATTTAACAGGATTGTTTTCGTTAGCGCTTTTTGTACTTCAACAAACCGAACTTTTAAAGCAAAAACGGCATCATAACGTCCTGCCCATCTAGTAGGCTTTAATGTTTTCAATGTTATTGAATTTGAAGACTCACTTTCTTCATTAGATATCTAACTTGATAAAATATTCCATCTTTTAATACTATGCCCAAAAAAATTAAAAATTTGTTGAATTGTTTCAAAAAAATTTCGCATATCAATAACCTCTCTCACTGCATCATTGAGACTAGATTTAAATTATGAGCAGCACAGTGAACATATACGGCATTTGGCTCAACATCTTTTATGAGTTTTTGAACTCCATCATAAGTCCCTTTCATTGTGTTAGTACCATCATATCCTTGTCCTCGACACTTATTTAGAGGAATGTTTTTGTGATTTATGGATTTAATAATTTGCTTGGACATTGCTAAGGCAGTTTGATCCTTAACTTCATGAAATCCCAAAAATGTTTCTTTAATGGCATTTTGCCACCCATGCCACCCTATTGTTACGCCACTGCGTCCCTCTATCTTTAATTAGTCAGACAAATATAATGCTGATGCAACTTCCAGACATATGAACTTCTCTGCCATTGAGATATCGTGGGTCGGGCAGTTCCAGGCCGGTACATCAGCCATTACATTGCCATGAATACAATTACGATGCCCCAATTCATAGACCAGCTAACGGTACGTGTACTTTGACCACATCGGCCGAGGTTTTGTTTGAGATAATAATAATAACTGGTGCTTACACCCTTTGTTGCATGTTTTTTTTTTTTTGTGGCGGTGAGGTTGGGTTAAAAATGCCTTCGCACCATATAGTAACCGTCGCAACTACGTGTGTGGTGATTCCACTAAAAATATCCCTCCTCTTCTCTTCGATTTTTCCCTCCACCCCGGGACCGCTTCCGCATTGCTCTTCGAGGTAGAGGGCCAAGACGGCGTCCTAAGAAGGACACTTACTTACTCACTCTGCGTCCAGGATCGCCTGTTTTGAGATTTTGAGAAACCTATGCTCAATGCTCTTCAGCATAGCTTTCCATTACGCGCTTCTTTTTTCGGATAATATCCTCTACAAAATTTTTGACGGCATTCCATTTTTCTTCGTCTATCATCATTTTCTCGATAATTTCTTCAAGTGTAACTACACCAATAGCTCGTTGCAGACCTGTTCTCTCTACGTTCCACCTCTCGCATTTAAAGAAGGTGTGCTCCGCATCATCGTACTCAGTATCTCCATATATGCAGTTTGGTTGGCTCACTTTACCCATTCGCCACAAATACTTGCGAAAGGACCCATGTCCGGACAAAAACTGTGTGAGGTAATAGTTAACCTCACCGTGCTTTCTTTCTACCCACTTTTTTAGGTCGGGTATTAGTCTCGCTGTCCATCTACCATACCGTTCAGAGTTCCATCTTGCCTGCCAAAGTGTGAGCGTTTGAACTCTAATATCGGAGAAGCGTGGTACTGGGATTCCTGTGTTTCTTGCCTCACATCTCCGTTTGCGCTCTTGTGCTAGAATATCTAGAGGGATGGTTCCGCTGATAACTAACACCGCTGCTTCAGACAATGTTCTGTATGACGAATCCACTCTGAGAGCACAGGTGCGTTGCACAGATTGCAGAATTTTCCGCCGGCATTGCACCCTTAGCGAATCTGCCCATAATTCGCATCCGTATAAGAGAATCGAGTTTGCCGTGTCCATTAAAAGTTTTCGCTTGTTCTGCGTTGGACCTCCAAGGTTTGCCATGAGCTTACTTAATATGCCGCTTACTTTGGCAGCTCTTGTGGCAGCATGGTTTATATGCGCCCAGTAGGTTAGCCTTGTGTCTAATTGCACTCCTAGGTACTTGACCACTCTTTTTGTCGATAAAGTGGTATCGAGTACTTGGATGTTTGGCCGAGCTCCTCCTCCTTTTTGTGGTGTGTGTGTCTTGATGAATTTCCGCAAATAGAAGCATCTATAGTTTTATTCCGGCTCCAAAGGCTATATGGTTTCTTATGAGAAGCTTTTTCATGGCAGAGAAACACTCGGAGATTTGTCATTGCCTGTCGAGGGGCGACCGCTATTAGGAAACACTTTTTCTGTCATTTGGTGTTTCGGGCATGTGGTTTCGAATCACGAGGTTTCACGTACCAACCCATTCGTATACTACAGCGAATGTTTAAGATACATTTGCTAGAATTGGCTGTAAGTAATTTTTAGTTAAAATAATA
The DNA here is from genome assembly GCA_037575425.1 of Anastrepha fraterculus. NCBI lineage: Eukaryota > Metazoa > Arthropoda > Insecta > Diptera > Tephritidae > Anastrepha > Anastrepha fraterculus. Next base: position 73,173 of record JAYXIM010040245.1, read on the forward strand.
TTTCTATTGCCTGAACTTTTGACGTGATAACGTCTTATAATTCGATTTAACAGGCTGCACGCACGAAAAAATGTGTCGTTACCTTGATCATTAGTGTTACCTTGCTCATATGTCGTTACCTTGCTCATTGCCGTTACCTTGCTCATTGCATTGAATGAACTGCAAGCGAAAGCGCGGAACGAACGACAAAGCAAACGAACGGCAACGTTCGACATCTTGCTCTCTCCTACTTAAGTGAGCGTATATATGTATGTATATGCGCAAATGTACATATATAAATTCACGTATTTGTATTGGCATATGCCTTCTTGCTGTGTGCATGGTAATGAACCATTTCTTTGTTGAGAATAGGACGATGATAGAAAAAGTAGGAAATGAAAGGGAGTGTTTCGAGTGTAAAGTGCCTTGAAAAAGGCAAATCGATGATGATGCCTCTTAGTGTTGTTGACTTATTAACGTCTGATGCACAATCGAAATTGAAGATATCTCTCATGAATTTGATAAATGTTTCGTAATTTTTCACGTTTTTGTAAATGTAACTTGACCTATTCCATTGCAATTCCATTTACCTCCTCCTCTATATCCATACAAAATATCTATCAGACAAATAAAATTAAAATTTTGTTTTGAAAATTGCAACCATTACATTAGTATTTTCTTATAACGTTGTCACGTTAAACTATCGTCAGTAAACCGACTTTACAGACAACCTCTTCTTTTTAGCCATAAAGTTGCTAGCCCAATGTTAGCCCAAAAAACTTCAAAATTGAGATACGAATTCACTTTGTGGCCCACTAGCAAACGACTTAACTAAATAGTTACAGATGGGCTTCTCTCATTTACTGCTGGCTATTTTAGGCGTAACAAAGTAAAGATGGTTAATATTTTTTTGAACGAAGATAAACACAAAAGCAGATAACTGCTGATTACATCAACAACTGCAGCATTGTGCCCTCTTAATAGTTTTCTGCAATTAATCACCGACTCTTTGTTCGGTCTTTCACGCAAGACGCCTAACGCCGGTAATAAATACTAATGCGTGTAATCGAAATTAAATTTGTCAAATAAACCTGGCGCATACGCAAATCGTGCGCCTTTATTATTTGTGTACTCAGCCAACGGCGGCTTCTTCGCTTTTAAGGTGTACTTTTTTTCATCGTGCTTTGCGAATTGATTATCTGCATTTGTTTGTTTTTTTATTCTTCTTTTCCTTTCTTTTTAAAGTGAAGTGCTTTTTTACCTTTTTACGAGCAATTGTGGCGCTCGTAGATCCAGCAGCAATACAAATGACACAACAACAAACTCCTGTGGATAATTATAAATATTTCTTTATAGTATGTGAGTACGTAGGTATTTGCACTTGAAGCTTAAAAATTTGGTAATAGTGAAAGTCTTCACATTATTTCGGAATCACGCATGTCAGTATGTGTGGTTGCCGGACGCGTGATAATTGGAAGCGTTGAATTGTCAGGTAAATCCATCAGATTGTTCAATACATATTTACAAACACATTGGCATTTTCATAATGCTTTTTACCAGCAACACCTTACAAATACTTAAAAAATGTGTCTACTTTGTGTTAAGACCTTACAACAAAAATTTGTACAAAATTTTTTGAATGGATTTCGTATTCACCAACCCAATTGCGTACCATCTGATTACAATTTTACATCGATTTTTCTATATATTATATTTTGGAAAATTGCATATTCACCTAAACCTATTGATTTTATATAGAGGGTGATCCATTTAGAGGTATCAGATTTTAAATTGAAATAAAATAACGAAAAACGAAAATTTTTGTGTAGAACCATTCATGACATTTATTTTTTAAAGATAATTCCCTTCTTAATAAATGCGCATTTCAACAGCTGAAAACGATCCAGATTTTCTTGATTCGATCATAACTGGTGACGAAATGGTGCTTCAAATATGACCCTGAAACTAAGCGCCAATCTGCGGAATGGAAGACGAAAGGGGAGCCAAAAGCAAAGAAATGGCGTTTTCAGAAGTCAAGAATCAAAACAATGTTGATCACGTTCTACGATTCCAAGGGTATTGTACACAAGGGATTTGTTGCAGAAGGTCAAACTATTAATGGAGAATACTATTGTATTTACAAGTTTTACATCGTTTGTGGTCAAGAATTGTTCGTGTAAAACCTGAATATCCAGAGGGGAAACAGCTGTTTTTATTGCATGATAATGCACCACCTCACAAAACCAAAAATGTTCGTGAATTTTTGATGCAAAAACATATTTGTGTCATCGACCACCATCCGTATTCTCCTGATCTATCACCATGTGACTATTTTCTGTTCCCTAAATTGAAAACTGCCATGAAAGGTGCGTTTTATGATGATATTCCAGCCATTCAAGCAGCCGTGACACAGGTGTTAAAGAACATTCCCTTAGATGACATAAAAAAGTCCATGCAGAAATTGGTTGATCGTTCTGAACGTTGTATCGAGTTAAATGGAGACTATTTTGAATAAAAAATAACTTTAAAACACAGTACGATACGTGTTTTATTCTACATCTGAAAAGTTATGTTATTTATTGAGCATACTGTGTATATTTTTAATTACTTACCTTTTACATTGGTTTTGGTATGCCATGAGCTACCTACAGGAAAGCAAACTTAATCACTGAAAATATTTTGGTTTGTGAAAAAAAAAACTTTTTTTGTTTTGTTCTTTATTTTGAGTCATTTCGAAGAAGGTTGAAGAAAAAACAGTTGATTACAATGAAATTTATGGTAAAATAGGAAATGATATTTATTTATGGAATCGTTGGAAGGCAAGCAAAACATGTACATAGGTGCTATACTTTAACTATCTTCTACAAAGGTGGCCCATTCGTAATGAACTTTCAGGATGATCGATTTTCCGCTCCAAAAATGCTGTTGAGCTGTTAATTTTTTCAACAAAGGAAGTGAATTTTCGCTAGAACTTGCAGAACCAAACACTTATTAGGTGAAGTAGCATGTCTTTAATGATATTTCGCTTAATTCGGACAATGAAATTAACGCAGTTATAATTATGCAAATGGTTTTAAACATTTTTCTGACTAATCTCTAATTGGAATAATAACTCACGTGCCAACTATTTGGCACCTATTGGCCAGGTGAATAATTTAGATTATTGGCCTACCAGGGCGGACTCGTTTGAATCTCCGCTTTGCTGTTACATTCTACTTATACGCGTATAAAGTACTTTATTCAGCAAATAAAAAGCGCCAATTTTTCTGGCCGCCTGTTCCGACTTTTGACGTTGGTCGTAGAATCTTGAAAAATGTGCAGAATTTTGCATTTTTTCACCGCAAACATCAAGAATATTAAATAGTTTGAGTTATTGCATATAATTCTATTTCTTCTTAGTATTGTGGTGCTGAGAACTTTGCTTTTTTGGCAAAGGCGAGTCATTTTCACCAGGTGAAATATTCATTTTTTGTTGACGATATAAATCTAGTTTTCATGACTAAACCGAATAAACTGCCAAACTGACGATAGATTAAACTTAATTTAATATGGCACTCATAGTTTGCTTTTTAAGATGACTGAGAAACGGCATAATGAAGTTGAATTTAGAGACAGAGTTAAATTAAACTGGCGCGCAAGTGGCACAACTTTGTTGAAATTTGAAAGCTTTAACTACAGTTTGAAGAGCACTGTTTGAGTGGTTCGCAAACATACTAATAGTGCGCGTCAGTCAGCCATACAGTGCCTTTCAAACTAAAACTTGATAGTGATGCCACGTGCATAAAGCGTGCTTTACGAGTAGCTGACAGATTTAGTTCAATTAAATCATCATAGGAAATCAATCGCTCATAAAATTGAAACCTTACATTGAGAAATAAAAATAAATATTGTAAAAAAATAAGCACTTTAATTAAAACAAATCACTAGATATGTGTATACAAAATCATCTTGACGCGAAAAAGATTAAATTTTCTTCATGCATAATTCCTCCCTACAACTCCGAGTGCTTCTCTGTCCAGTCTTCTTTAATCATATCGGCACCCTTTTCGCCAATCATAATAATGGCTGCATTCGTATTCGCGCCCACAATGTCGGGCATGATGCTACCATCAATGATTCGCAAATTTTTCGCGCCATGTACCCGCAGACGCCAGTCAACCACAGCTGTAGCATCGCCCTCGGGACCCATTTTCGCGGTACCCACCGGGTGGTAGACCGTTGTAGTCATATGACTTATGTAGCAGCGCCAATAGTCATCTGATTTATAGGGAAAACTATTGCAAGCCTCCAGATCGATTTTATGTAGCACAGCTTCACGTTTTGCGAACGCTTTCGTCTCTGGAAGTTGAGCGTAAATGTTCAAAGCGCGTATGTATGTATGCACGTCACGCTCGTCGGACATATAGTTTGGATAGATTTTTGGTTTGTCCAAATAGTTGGCGCTACTCAGTTCCAAGTGGCCCACTGAGTAGGGTTTCAGATGCAGCAGGTAGGTGATGTATGTATTGGTGTGCTCGTTAGCCGAAAGTATGGACTTGGCAACGCGCTCAGTGAAGCCAGTGGCTGCCACATAGCCCTTCAGTTCGGGGCTTTGCATTAAACTGTAGAAGTTTGTGGTTTGAATATCCGGGTATGGGCCATGAAGTGAAGTGGTATTAATGAAGCCAGTGAGTGCTGTAGCCTCGTGATGCAACAATTTGCTGTAGCGACCCATCAGCAAATTGTACATGGCGTCGACGAGCTCCTCATCGGTGGGCTTGCGTGCGGTAGATTTGTCAATTTGAAACACAACCGGCAAACTGGCATGATCCTTGAGATTTTGACCCACAGGTAGATCCAACACGACCGGTATGCTCAATTGTGTTAAGTGATCTTTGGGGCCGACACCTGGAAGTATGCAGACATATGTATGTATATGGATTATTGTTTAGCAAAACCTACTGCCTACTGTAACTGCCAACTCGCGCCGTCTCACTTACCCGAAAGCATGAGTATTTGTGGTGTGCCAATAGCGCCAGCGCACAGCACAACTTCCTTCTTCGCACGCACCTCATACTCCTTCTTGCCATTCAATACGAAGGTGACACCCGTTGCACGTTGCTGTTCGTCGAAGTTCACACGTTTCACGTGCGCATGACGTATGACATGCAGATTCTTTCTCTGCTTAGGTAAATGCGAATGCGCTGTAGTTATACGACGGCCGCCATCTTGTGTGCCCAAAATATCGATCTGTCCCACCCATGAGCCTTCTGTAAAGGCCGGCGAACTACCATAACCCATCTCAGCCATGCCTTCACGTATCGTTGTACGGAACTCATTGTCCGAGACATAGCGATTCAAACCCATGGGACCGCCTTTGCCAAAATCGCCATCTTCGAAGTCCTTGCTGGTCGAACGCAAATCTTCGGCTTTACGGAAGTATTTCAATACATCATCGTAACCCCAAGTCGGATTGCCACGATTACGCCAATCATCGAAGTCGAAACGTGTGCCTCGTGCATAGATCATTGCGTTCATGCCATTGGTGCCGCCGAGCATCTTGCCACGCGGCCAGTGACACTTGCCACCCTCCATCGCCATGCATGACTTGCCATTCGGTTCGGCGTGATATTGCCAATCCCAGTTAGTGAACTGTGTAGTGATGTGCCAGCCAACAAACTATAATTCAGGACGATTTAGAAAAAGTACTTATGTATTTTTGAAAGATCAAATGGGCAATTTAAGGTCGCTTGCCTCTGTCTCAATTGGCGGATCGCCGCCTGCCTCTAACAATAACACCTTCCAGTTAGGATTTTCGCTGAGTCTACCTGCAACAACTGCGCCTGCTGAACCCGAACCCACAACAATGAAATCGTAGTTATCAAAACCTGCAAGATGCGAGAAAAAAACATTCAATTATACGTTGAAATGTCGCAAGCCGTTCGTTGCATTTATTTCTGTAAGGTGATTTTCAAGATCACCATGAAGGTTATCAATGCGATCTTTAATTTGAATAATAAATTTATTTTCTGTTTATTGACGCAGATTTCGTGCTACTTTGCTCTTATCTTTTTTGTTTACAAACCAGAAATATTCACCTGAGTGAACAACAAACAATATTTTCTCCCCTGGAGATTGTCAACAAATTTAGGTTGCAGTGTACTCGTATGTTTCTTATCTCGCATCGTGCGAAATCTATGTACCTAGTGGGATTGTAGGCTAATATTTATTGCAGTTGATTCTCATTTACACATGTTGCTGGCTGAGCTTAACGAGTTGCATGTACTGTGCGAGTATATGTGCTCAGCTAGGCAAAAATTTCCATTTCAAAGTTCACCCCTGAGTTGGTATACTTAGTATTGATGAATTAAGTATTAGGTGAAGTAGAAAGTTCCTAGCGTTCTTTGGCCTTATTTCGACGATGAAGTGAATATAGTTAAGATCATCCGATCACGATCACATATGTGCCGATTGTGGTTAATCTGTAGTTCCTAGGGAATGTAAGAAAAAGTGCTGCTATTTCGGTCAGACTCTATGATTCTCATGGTTTTATCGGCATTTTCAACGATTGGTCTACCGAAGACAGACCTCATGTTCGGCGTATACAGCTGTCGCAGAACTTTTCAAACTAAGCATAGCCCGCTGCAATCTGAAAATAATCTTTATACCTCGTGAAATAGGTCTCCCTAAAGATCGCTAGCGGAAAGCATTCAGAACTTTTCACTTCACCTAATATAATTTGCAGGTTGGGTATAGTCTCAAAGTCTCATATGCACTTAGAAGAATTTATCGTTGAATCCATCAGCGATATGGATTTATTGTTTTGTTTTTTTTTTGCATACAAAAGCATTTGGCACATTTTGGCACTCTTATCGTATATTTTTTATTATCAGCAAAGCTTTAAGTGTTGGCATGCAGAAAGCATGGCATGAAGATTATTTCTGCATTGTAATGCTTAAGTCCAGGAAACCTGATAACATCATAATAAAAGGTACTTGCTGTACTCTTTTTGAAGACATTGTACAGGGACTAAGTACATATTTAAAATGCTACGCTAAGTGGCACCAGGCCGCCAAACGCTGGCCAAGGTATTTTCTTCTACACTGACAGATTCGTTCTATAGAACAGAGTCCAGATACCCTCACTGTCTACACTTAGTCTGCTACTGTATCTTGAACGTAGTTGAGCCAAAGTCTCGGGGTAGCTTAAGCTCTTTATCTGCTGTAGGAGATGGTGGTTGGACTCCGATTACGGCATTCATAGGTAGGTAGTTTAGGAAGGTGGTAAATGTCTCCTGGTAAATGCCATTTAGCGACTGTCTAAATACTGTCCGATCGCGTAGTTGTGAGTTCGTTTTATCCTGTATCTCGTCAGAATAGTTGAAGAGATGTCCCCTGATGTGCCTGGGAGGCGGCTCAGATTCTAACAAGTGTCTGCGGGGATGAAAATCTCGGCGGCACCCCAGCAGAAACTGTTTGTTGAGAATTTAATTGTGCACCCCGATGGGAAGCATTGCTGCCTTATAGTGTAGGTGTTGTGGGAGGTATGTGTGAAGGCATCCCGTGGCTGTCCTGATTACAGTGTTTTGACCTATCTGAAGCTTAATCCACTGCGAATCATTAGTTTCAGGCGACCAGAACCGGCCAGCCAATTGTTTTAAATGTCGTCAGCAACATTTCTTTGTCTATGCCCCAAATAGTACCGGCAAGCGATTTGAGGACCATTTTGCGGTTTTGGACTTTAGTAGCAATTGGTTGGTTCTGTGCGCAGAAAAGAAGGGAAAACTATCAAAGATGACTCCCAAAATTTGTTTGGGATTGTTTACTATCGGTTTTAGTCTGTCATCTACTTTGACCTTTAGCTGTAGTTTGATCTCTTTGTCCAGGTGGTAAAGAGGGTCACTCGTAGATTTAGTGCGGAAAAGTTGGAGATTCTGTGCAAGGAAAAAGCGAGAAGCGCTGGTGAGGTAATCGTTCAGTTTTGAACTTAGCATAGGAGACCAGGGAGACTCCCTCCGGTAGCTCGAAGAGCTTCGATATGTAGAAGTTGGAAAGCGAGGGTCGTGGGACATCACCCTATGGAAATCCTCGCTTTATCCTCCTCTGTTCTGAGTTTCGGTCTCGCAAGGTGATTGACGAGTGCCGACCCTTGCATTCGAAAGGGAAGGCTTCACGGTATGAACCAATTATACCAGATCACGTAAAAAGACCGTGTACCTGTAATCGAATTTGAATCGAATTGTGAGAGGTAGTGACGTCACTTCCAGAAAACTAATTTTTATATTCTGGGTGATTTTGAGTCGTTGGTGCATGGCTTCACGCTAAACAACTGACGGCTGGCATTTGGCGCATGCGTTGTTTGAACGAAGGGGACGTCCTTTTAAATTGTTCGTAAAGCCTTTGGCATTTACATTCGGCTCTACGCTTTTGTCTCTTTTTTTTAATTGGAAGGAAATGTTTTGTGTTCATATTCAGAATATTTGTTAACTGCTTGAAAGTAAATATTTTTGGGGGTAAAATAGTAAAATAGTTGATAAGTTCTTCGCTTATTTTCATTGCAAAGTCTTTTTTTTTTTTGAAAATCACTGTTCCACTCGACTACTCACACATTTAAAGAATTTCGGTAAAATCGTTATGGAATGGCCCAAGTATCATGAGTTGGCCAGCATCGGCTGCTTAGAAAATGTAACAAACGCCACCTCCGATCAGCAATGCTGTGAAATTCTCGATCAATGATCATTTTACATGTTGAGAGCGGAATGTGGATTGTGGGTAAGTTACTAACATTTGATTGCGCTGCTCCAGCTCTCGCGAGCTCATCAGCTTTGCAGTTACCTTCGAATCCACTGTGACCCGGTATCCAGATAACTTGGACAGAATTCTCGTTAAGAGATAAGAGACAGGAACGAACCACATCTGAGTGGGTATAAGAGGAGCTGAGTGCTCGAACGGCCGCTTGACCGTCAGTGAAAAAGCGGATATCCTCAAGTGATATTCTCTTTTCTAAGATAGTTTTCGCAGCATACCAGATAGCGCATACTTCCACTTGGAATACACTACAGTAGTCGGGTAATCTAAATGATAGATTGATAGATGGAAAAGATTCCAAATCCCACTTTGCCGTCTTGTTTTGAACCATCTGTATATAGAATCAGAGGGCCATATCGATTTCGGTAAGATTTGTCTTCCATTCTTCCCTAGTTGGGAGTGAACAGGAGAATAGCAAGGGTGGTGATGGAAGACTTACATGATAGTCTATGTCGGAAGAGATAACAGTGTTTCTGTTCAGTATGGCCGAATGGCCAAGATACGCTGCAATCGCTTTGCCAGCCAGATCGATAGGGAACAAGTGAAGCAACGTATTTAGAGCCTTAGTAGGTGTTGTACTTAAGCATCCTGTTATCAGGAGGGAGGCTGTTCTTTGGACTCGATCAATTGTGGCTACTCTACACCGTTTTTTGAGTGCTGTCCACCATACAACCACACCGTAGAAGAGTATCGGTTTGATGATCGAGGTATATATCCAATAAATGATCCGAGGTGAAAAACCCCAGGTTTTGCACGTATTCCTTACTTTTTTCCAAGTGGAAATGTGCAAATATACTTAACAGTGTAAAGTTGTTTTTATTGTAAGTATCGCGAATTGTTATTTATAAACAAAAATTAAAAAACTGCGCATTGCTCTCGAATACATATGTACTTGGCACGCCGTACTTTGTTAATATTAATTACAAGTCATATACATACATACATACATACTTACATATATTACAATACATAATTGTGTGAATGTATGTAACTCGGTTTTAGAACACAAATCAGTCTGCGCTTATAGGGCAATAGGTGGAAGAGAAGAGAGAACGGAAGAGTACTTATACCTCTGTGAAGTCTCTCTACTTGGTTTTGTCCTCTCAGCCTTTCATTTGATATTTTGACATTTTTTCTCAATTTTCTCTCATTTGTTTGTTATTCAATAAGAACTGAAGATTGTAAATGTAAACAGAAAATACAAAGCTAGTGAAAATAAAAATACTTTCAAGTACTTGAACTAAATAAATCGGGACAAACTGAATTAAAGCAAGTGGGAAATCCGTTAAAAATAATTATTTCCAAGACTCTTCCCACGGTAACATTTAAATATCAGAAGAAATGGAAGTAAGTTTTCCAATGGAGTGCCATTTTTCCAATACGAGGGTGCTTTTTAGGTTTTGAGCTAGACAAGTAAAAATAAATATTTACGTATAAACGAAAAAGCCCTTATTGCTTTTCAAAATATTTCCGTATTTCCATGTAGATCAATAAACTGGTTTATGTGTTTAAGCCAATCTTTACATCGACTTTTTTGAGCGATGGTCAAATTATGCAGTGCATAACGTGAACAAATATTTTTGACAGACAAATGTTCATACAATTTATGCGCTCTAAGTTGGAGTATGCAGTTTTTATTCGGAGGTCTTACTATCTAAATAACATCAATTGGTCAGACTCCACGATTCTCATCATTTTATCGACTTTTTCAACGATTGGTCTACCGGAGCACTCCTCATCTTCGAAATCCATGTTACCAGACAGAAAGGAACCACCGCTTTACTGTTGTATTCGATATATAAGTATTACTGGGTCTATAGGTAGGTAGGTAGGTAGGTATAGGGTGGGCCATGTAAAATTTGCCTTTTGAATCGGCTATAAAAAAAGACTAATCAATATTTTTTCAAACTTTTTTTTTATTTTGAAGATTGAACATTGTCGTTTATGAATGAAAAATAATATCGTTCAAATGATTGCCACGACTGGCTTTACAGTAGGTCATTCGATCAACCCAATTTTTAAGCACATTTTCGATTGTTTGGGCTCCAATTTCATGAATGGCAACTTCGATTTCGTGTTTTAAAGCATCGTCGCAATCGTCTCTGGATGGTTCGCATAGCATTTGTCCTTAACGGCTCCCCACAAAAAATAGTCCAACGGGCTTAAATCACAGCTCCGAGGAGGCCAATTGATATCGGAATTTCGGCTGATTATTCGGTTTTCAAAAACGGTAGCCAAAAGTTCGACTGTAACTTTGGCAGTGTGACAAGTTGCACCCTCCTGTTGAAACCAAATGTCGTCCATGTCATCCTCTTCAATTTTTGGAAAAGAACGCGTTGAGCATGTCACGGTAACGCTCGCCATTTACTGTAACCGCAGCTCCTCGCTTATTTTCGAAAAAAATGGCCCGATGATGCCGCCAGACCAAAAACCGCACCAAACAGGGACTCGTTGTGGATGCATTTGCTTCTCTACAGTAACGTGTGGATTTTCTGAGCCCGAAATCCGACAATTTTGCTTATTGACGTAGCCACCGATGTGAAAATCAGAAAAGAATAAGAAGACTCACCACTTTGGAAATAGGTTTTCAATATTTCCCAATTTTGTTCAAGCGTATAGCGTCCCATTTCGTAAATGTCAAACCTTTACGTAAATTATGAACACATTTGACATGTCATTTGTGTTACCATTCTCAAAAAAATAGGTGGTTTAAAAAGCAAACGCTATATGGCCCACCCTGTACAGCCCGTGTTCGCAAATTCGACCCATATCAGTTCCCATTTTATTTATTTATTTTGATTCAATTTTATTGCAAAATGCTAAGTTGCACCAAAACAAGCAATTTTTCTGTTATTCAACGCTTCCCCGCAGTGAAAAAAAAAATTATTTAAATTTATACAGTTTGTTAAACTATTGCATAATAAAGCGCTTGTGCGATCAATTAAACTTGTTATTTTAGCGAAATGAAATGTTAAAAATAGGCAAGGCGTTAGGCAGGTCCGCTACTTACTCTCTTTCACGCAGCCCGAATCGTAATGTCACTGAAGCAAAGCATAAAACGAAACATTGCATTGAGCGCATACGAGGTTAAAGTGGTGCACCACCCACTTTTCCCCACACCTGCCACTTTTCGTTATTTATTTGACTGACATTTTGATATTAAGGAGATACATGCAGCCGTAATAAATTGCAGTACTTTTAATAAGTCATGGTAGTTGTCACGCCCCCTTCTCTAATACTTACGCTCCAGATATATAGAAATTTGTATTATTTATTTATTTATATTGCAATCAGCAAATGTAATGGGCCGACTACAAGAGAAACCCTAGCGCATATTTTATGCTACTGTCCAGCTCTCTAGAAAACTAGACTACGCTATCTGATTCGGCATGAAATGGTCTCCAAACGAATTTTGCGCATTCTAACCTAGTCCGAACTAAGGACGAGTACAACAGGTTGAGAGTATTGAGAGCAGAAAACGAAGTGCAGTTTCGACGAATACGGGGCCCGCATTGTGAACGATTTAGAAACAATATAATTTATGAGAGTGGTGAAATTGAGCTTGGAAAATAGAAAAGAAAATTAGCTTTAAATCAGTAAAATCTTCATTCAACTTTCTATCTAATTTTCGTCGACTTTCAAAAAGCATTCGATACGATCAACCACGACGCAATCTGAAGTGCATTGGCGCTTATTAAGCTCATACCAGTACAGTAGGTTCTGTTTTTATGCGGTAGATACGTTCCGCAAGAAACAGCATAAAAAAAAACAGCATAAAAAAATCTACTAGTTCTATAGTAAAACTATAGATACGTTTCAAATGCTAAAACCGCATATATCTGAAATAATCGCATAAAAAAGGGCACTAGTCCCATATTATAACTATAGATACGTTCCATAGACCGCATGAATCTGAAATAATTAAATAAAATGGCATAAACAAAATATTGTATCTTTGAAAATTATATCTTTATATATCTTCCATACTTGTAGGGTTAGCATTTCTGATGTAATCTGTGATGAGTTTTTGCTTAGCTGGTTTAGAATCTTGTTTATATGTACAATTCCCGATAGGTCGACATGCATTTTGTAATTTAAAAAAAAACCGCACTATTTCAAAACCGCATAAAAAAAAGCCGCATAAAAACAGAACCTACTGTACTGTAAACCAACGCAAGTTGTCGTGTGAGGCATAAAAAAAGAGTGATCCAATGAACTTCGCGACCGGCTTTCGGCAGGGCTGTGTATTGACAACACTTTTTTAGCATTTTAGCATTGTGCGGAACTGTGTTATGAGCAAAGGTTAAAGGTGATTTTAAAAACACATAACGTGTAGGAATTATTCATTACTAACATCTAGGCGTTACTTTTGACAGATCCTTTATCTGTATACTTTCACAATAAATGAAGATATTTTATTAATCTTAGATCGTTTCTATTTTCAATGGGTAATATTTCTCTAAAAAAATTTTAGTATTTAGTTATAAAACTTTAGAATTGAAAGTGCACGGAGCATCTGCCGGCGCACTTTCCCTTTTAGATATGTCCAGATTCCTAAAGATATTGAATACTTCAATCCAAAAAAACATTATTTATTATTTAATTAACTGAAAATTAAAAAAAAAAAAAACATTAAAAAGTACAAAAAAAAAACAGAATTTGTGTAGTTAAAATCTAAGTTTGATATTGTAGATAATGACTAGGAGCTTCACACCAAAACTTTGATTTCTTTCCAAGTTTTGTACGTATTACGTATTCTCGAAGAAAATGTAGATGATTAACTTCTTTTTATGCTTATAGACAGAAGAGATTAATGTCCACAAATGAGCCGTCCGTTAGCTAAAAAATATGAAAATCGTATTAAAAATGCCAATATCAGGTAGGAAAGATATCGATCAAAGTGACATTTCAAACAAAAAAAAATCTTTTGCTGTTTTTTTCTTTGTTCCAGCCAGTTGTGCGTTAGAGGGTGATCAATGTCAATAGAAGTCAACAAAGAGAAAATTCGGAGCATTTTACAGTTTTCCTTTTTATTTAAAGACAAAAATGCAAGCCAGGCTGTTAAAATTGTGAATGGTGTTTATGGGGTCGATGCTGTAACAGCTAATTACGAGCAATTTTGGTTTCGTCGATACCGTTCAGGCATATTTAATGCTAAAGAAAATGTCGATAAAATCACAAAAATAATCGTAGTTGATCGGTATCCTAGTAGTCGTAGCATCGACCAGTAGCCAAAGAGCGACCATAGAACAGTTTTAAACCATTGCACAAAAATTTTACGCAAAAATAATGAATTTATTTTTTTTACAAACAAATATTTTGGTCTTCTTTCTCTGTTTTTTTTTTTCTTCTGTATGGTATCGCCGTGTATAAATTTGATTCTTTGTCCAAGTGGAATTTGCATGAGCAGCCAGTTACATCTATACATTTTTGGACGGAATTTGTTCGATTATAGAAATACCAAGTCCAGTACCTTAAGAAAGTTATGAAAAAATATTACTTGAAAATGTACTCGCAACTCTATATTTTTTTTGACTGGTCGATTTTATTATTATTGATTGGCTTTGTGTGCACTGCGACCCAAAAAGATATATTGTGCAGCCATGTAGCCTACTCAAACAGTTTAAGGATGTTAATAAATCATAGATCTGCTGTAGACTTCATTTCTACCAGGAGGTTTGGTTTCGTTTTTATAAATACTTATCAATATTTTTATGACTGCATAAAATATCATTCCCTTGATTAGTTAGCAAACATCAAGGTTCAAAAATATTTCTTTCTTTATTTTGCTCGTTCATTTTTAGCAAAAATCATTTAAAAAATATTCCTTTCTCTATTTTGCTCGTTCATGTTTAGCAAAAATCATTAAAAAAAAATATTCCTTTCTTTATTTTCTTCCTTCATGGTAACTTCACCCTCTTCAACACACCATCTTTTGCCTTACTTTTAACCGCTCACTTTTCTTCATTTTCACCTTTCACTCTCATCTCAGACATATGCATACTCACCATCTGTTTCAATGCGTGCGCCATAATCCTCTGGCCAACGATCGTGATCACTTAATCCACAAAATTTTGTTATCAAAGTCTGTAGCAGCAAAGTCATTAAGGTATTTGCAGGTCCTGCGGACCGCGCAGCACATTCCGTGCTTAAAAATTCCATTATTCCACTTTAGATGCCCGGTTTACGGTACTGCACAGTTTTTCGATTGCTTCTCGACTAACTGCAGGTATATTTTGTAATTAAGTGGGAGTGTTTCACATTAGCCGTTTAAGATGCCGAGCAAGTATTGCATATATACCATATATGTATGTATAATGTACTTAGATGAAAATTTGAATATCTTCTATGTATATAAATAGTACACACCTCTCTGTCACTAATCAACGCGAGCACAAGTGTCAGCATTTGTTTTGCTTGCGCTCAGCTCGTGCTACTCAAATGAGAAGTAAAGTGCTTGCTCGATTTTGCTATACCGGTGTGGGGTAGGTAGCTATAATCATACATGCATTGTTTGATAAATCGCTTTCAAGTAAATTTAATATACATCATTACATTCATACATACACATATGTACATATGCACTCATACGCAAATGTTCTTGTATGCGCAATCAAT
This sequence comes from Anastrepha fraterculus, assembly GCA_037575425.1. NCBI lineage: Eukaryota > Metazoa > Arthropoda > Insecta > Diptera > Tephritidae > Anastrepha > Anastrepha fraterculus. Next base: position 88,556 of record JAYXIM010040245.1, read on the forward strand.
GGAACACCCAGTGTGAGTCCCAGTCAAAGTTAGGTGGAATATAATACGTGATAAGACAAACGCCGGCAAGTGGCGCTCATAAACTGGTTTTATTTTCATAGTGCACACTAAGCACATAAACAACATACAAAGTGCCATATGTTCATAGATTTTCGTATGTGTATACAAACCCTGCTGAGAAATCCACTGGTAGCGCACTGGTTCGCTTCTGGTGAGTTGAGAACCTATTTTCCTATTTCTATTTTCCATTTAAGCAAATTTTATTTTTTTCCCAAGAATTATCCAGCGTCACCGCATCTAGTACGCGCACGATCTGCTTTCCTATTTTGTCTTGTCCCGAAATTTGTCCCCTGATTCCCTGAAATTTTGGGCAAAAATAATTTTTTATTACTAATATTTTATTATTTATTTATCCTAAAAACCAAAAAAAAGGTATAAAATGTTGAAAAACCCGCAGATACTCCTTCTTTAAAATAGTATACCGAAATTTTAATAAATAAATCTAAAATTTAATAATTAAACAATTATAATTTTTATAAAATAGTTTGAAAAAAAATGTATAATTATTTTAAAAAAAATTATAATTATTAAATTTTAGATTTATTCATAAAAATTTTTATTTTGATTTTATAATTATTTAAAATTTTTACAATTTATTCTTATTATGTTGCTATTTATTTAATCCTAAAAAACCCCAAAAAAATATAAAATGTTAAAAAACCGCAGATATTTACTTCAAAGATCTATACCGAAATTTCAGTAAATAAATCTACAATTTAGTAATTAAATAATTATAAAAATTGTAAATTGCATAAAAAATTTTGAAAAAATATTATAATTATTTTATAAAAATTCTATAATTATTTAAAAAAATTATATAATTTTTGTTATTATTTTAATTTTATACGTATTTAAAAGTAAAATTTATAATTTTTGCAAATATTTTAATTTTAGAATTATTTAAAAAAAATTTATAATTATTTCAATTTTATAATTATTAAAAAAAAAATGTATAGTTTATGTAACTATTTTAGTTTTATAATTATTTATTTAAAAATTTGTATAATTTATGTAATTATTTTAATTTAATAATTATTTACATTTTTTTATAATTTTTATACATTGTATAAAATTTAAAATAATAATTTAAAGTAATTATATAGTTTTTTAATAAATAAATCTAAAATTTAATAATTATAAAATTAAAAAAAAATTTTTGAAAAAATTTTACTGTATAAAAATTCTATAAATATTAAATTTTTTTATAATTTTTATAATATTTTTAATTTTATAATTATTTAAACTTTGTTTAGTAATTTTTATAGTTATTTTGATTATATAATTTAAAAATACTTATACATTTTTATAATTTAAAATATTTTATAACATTTTTGAAGTGAATCTTCTTTAGCGGCGGTCTGATATTTGAGCGAGAATGGAGAGTGAATTGGAAAAAATTGAACGTTTAGAGATGTCGTTACGCGAGAGAGAAAAAAGATACAACGTAGAGAGAATGAGAAAGAGAGCTATTCATTTTCTATACCTAAGACATAGGCTTCGTTGAAAGACAGAGTATACAGATATATAACATAGAGAGAAAGAGAAGGAGAGCTATATATCATAATGTTACGCGACAGAGAAAAAAATCAGAAAAAAAGTTGCTGGTCATGTTGCTGTGCATAATATCAGTAAAACAGCGGTACCAATCGGACGACGCACATCAACAATCCCGCTTAACAACAACAAAACGATTAACGCTAAACGATCACATTTACCATTAGTTTGTGCTTGTGCGACGACCATTCACAAGTCTCAGGGAAGCACGTATTCTGAAGTTGTTTACAAACTTGTATTGAAGGCTTGTGGATTATAACGAACGGAAATGATTTTAGATTCTACCATGGTCGGCGAGCATCAGTCAGTATGTCTCATTTACAAGATGAATTCCGAAGACTATAGTTAAATAGACTGGAAACTGTGGATAAACAAATAATCGATTTCATGACTCAGAGAAGAGGGCTATCTGTATATACTCTTAATTGTCAGAGCCTACGAGCACATTCCGCAGATTTAACAGACTCTGTCATCCGCAAATCGAGTATAGTACTTTTGTCCGAAACTTGGTTAAACGATAACGAGGATATTAGTATACCAAATTTCAATTGCGTCATCAAATATGTATAAACGACTAAATGTTAGAGCTGGCAGTGTGGCAATCTACCACAATCAAGATGATAGCGTAAATATCGTCACACCAAACATGGAAATGACTGCAAGGCAGTCTCGGTCATATTCATCAACAGTCACACCAGTTGGCGATGTTTGCATTGCAGAATGTCAAACGCTGAATGGAAAAACTATTGTCATAGCCGCCATCTATATCTCACCGAACCAAAATCTTGATGACATAATATATTTCATTCACCGCTCACTACCGGTTTACAGCCACGCAGGTGCAAATGCACTTGGAAGAGGCGAAGACAAAGTTCCATTGATTCTCAGGGGAGATTTCAACGTAAATTTCGGATCCAATGATTCTTTGCCGTTGATTCAATTTCTTCAAGAAACATTCGGTTTGCTGATAAACAGAAACCTTAAAGAATCAACAACAAAATCCGGAACTACACTATATGCAATTTTCACACGTTATCTAGAAAATATTGAATCACGTACATATATTTCATATTTCAGCTATCACAAACCAATTATAGGTATCAGTATTACCAATTGAACCACCAACAGATGATAGCATAATGCATATATAGTTAATAAAATCGAATTTTGTTTACACAAATTTTATACTGTTGTATTTCTTTGGAAATTATGCCTGTCTCCTTCTCTTCCTCTCTCGCTCCTTCTCTCTCTCTCTCTCTCTCTCTCTTATTCACACTCATTCACACACAGAAGTTACACTTCTACCACGTGTACGATGCTGCACATGATTTTTTTTAATTTTTCCGTTTAATTTTTGACGTGATAACGTCTTATAATTCGATTTAACAGGCTGCACGCACGAAAAAATGTGTCGTTACCTTGCTCTTTAGTGTTACCTTGCTCATTGCCGTTACCTTGCTCATTAGTGTTACCTTGCTCATTGCCGTTACCTTGCTCATGTGTCGTTACCTTGCTCATTGCCGTTACCTTGAATGAACTGCAAGCGAAAGCGCGGAACGAACGACAAAGCAAACGAACGGCAACGTTCGACATCTTGCTCTCTCCTACTTAAGTGAGCGTATATTTGTATGTATATGCGCATATGTACATATATAAATTCACGTATTTGTATTTGCATATGCCTTCTTATTGATTATTATTAATTTGATTTACTTGAAGAATTAAAAATAAAACCAAGTTTGTTAATAATACCTGTTGTTTTAATGTTATTATTATTTTTTGACGTGATAACGTCTTATAATTCTATGTAGCCGGCTGCACGCACCAAAAAGTGCGTCGTTACCTTGCTTGAACAGCATGTTATGTTATGTTATGTTATGTTATGTTATGTTATGTTATGATATGTTATGTTGTGTTATGTTATGTTATGTTATGTTATCTTATGTTATGTTATCTTATGTTATGTTATGTTATGTTATGCTATGTTATGTTATGTTATGTTATGTTATGTTATGTTATGTTATGTTATGTTATGTTATGTTATGTTATGTTATGTTATGTTATGTCATGTTATGTTATGTTATGTTATGTTATGTTATGTTATGTTATGTTGTTATGTTATGTTATGTTACGTTATGTTATGTTATGTTATGTTATGTTATGTTATGTTATGTTATGTTATGTTATGTTATGTTATGTTATGTTATGTTATGTTATGTTATGTTATGTTATGTTATGTTATGTTATGTTATGTTATGTTATGTTATGTTATGTTATGTTATGTTATGTTATGTTATGTTATGTTATGTTATGTTATGTTATGTTATGTTATGTTATGTTATGTTATGTTATCTTATGTTATGTTATGTTATGTTAAAGTATATTATGTTATGTTAATGTTAACTCATTCTCTATATCCATACAAAATATCTATCAAACAAATAAAATTAAAATTTTCTTTTGAAAAATGCAACCATTCAATCAGTATTTTCTTATGACGTTATCACGTTAAACTATCGTCAGTAAACCGACTTTACAGACAACCTCTTTTTTATTATACTCAATCTATACACACACACAATTTTCAGCGAAATTCACGCCAATCACTAAAATACTTGGAGCACTTGACACAGAATCGCTCTGTTATGAAAAAATGGTCGCGAGCACTAAGAATTCAGCCCATCAAAGTTCCTATTTATTATTTTATTAAAAAAATATCTTTACTAATCTTTACTTTAACTTGTCGATAAAAATATTTTTTTTACACATTTTTTTTCATATTTTATTTATTCACGTTTTGCCATCTAATGTTCTCGTACACACGCAATGAATTAATTATTTATAGTAAACAACTTTTTTCCTACTCAGTTTTTCTTGGGCATTGGAGAGTAAAGCCAGTTTATCAAAACTCGCTGTCTGTTTTTCGTACATACATACATATGTATGTATGTTTGTACAAAGAGCTGCACACGAATGCGAAACTATTTATGCTATTTTACTTTAAATATAAAATCTGAGTTGCCATAAAAAGAATTGAACAACATAAAAACATTACTAAACATTGCCATCTAAAGCTCATTGTGCGCCTCCGTCTTCTCTGCCTGCGTGCCCAACCAGTCTTTCTTAATGAAATCAGCGGCGCGTTCAGCAATCATTATCGTAGCGGCATTCGTATTGGCACTAGGAATGAGTGGCATAATACTAGCATCTGCCACACGCAAATTCCGCACACCTCTTAACTTTAAACGTGAATTTACGCAGCTCGTCTTGTCTGAGTCGGGACCCATTTTCACGGTGCCCGTTTGATGATACAGAGTAAAAGTGAAATATTTCACATAGCAACGCCAATAGTCATCACTCCAAGGCACGAGCGCATCGCATTCTGGAATTGGCACTTGTAATAGTTGTGCGTCACGTGCGCGAAAGGCGGCGGTGTGTGCCATCTTTTCTTGAAAGCGAATACCACGTAATAGTGTTGCCATGTCAAGCGGATTCTCCAAATAATTGGCATAGAGTTTTGGTGAATCTTTGTAGTTGGCACTTTGCAGCTGAAGTTTCCCCCGCGACTCCGGGTATGATAATATTGATACAACGAGCAAGATATTTGCGGTTTCCAACTGCTTTTCGATGGCTTTAATATAAACATCGTTCAACGTGAAGGCATCAAGTATAATGCGTAAGCTTAGGTAATCACCGCGGTGCACGAACTGATGTAGAAATTGTGTATCGGGATATTGAGCGTTGCTACCATTAAGTGTATTAATGAAGCCTGTTAGAGATAAAACGCCATCGCCGGAGAGCGGACCACGAGAGTGTATTAGATAGTTGTAGACGATATCTAAAACCATTTTTTCCGAAATATGCGTCGCTGTATTCTCTTCCAATTTAAAGCATAGTAATGTAAAGAGATGATCTTGCAAATTGTCACCTATAGGCAGTTCATGTACGAGCGGTATATGCAGCGACTGTAGGTGCTGCGCTGGTCCCACACCTGAAAGCAACAGCAATTTGGGTGAATCAATAGCGCCAGCCGAGAGTATTAACTCCTTGCCAACATTTACTGTTAACTCATGTTTTTCTCTCAAAATGAAACTCGCCGCATGCAGTCGCTCACCACTCTCATCGAAATGCAGTTTTGTAACTTGTGCATTTTTTATGACATGTAAGTTTTTTCTCTTCATAGCCCTACCCAAATAACTCTTTGCAGTGCTGGTACGGCGCCCTTCATAAATGGTACGTGGTAGTTTGGCGTAACCAATTTCGCTGCCTTCAGTAATCGCTGCCATTCGTGGTATACCCAATTCCTCAGCTCCGGACGTGATCATCTCTACATACTCTTCATCGGATCCTTCGTTGTCGAAATTTTTTACTTTTAAAAGTCCATTAGAGCCGGTAATCTGCTCGAAGTATGGTAAAACATCATTCCAACCCCAATCGGTGTTGCCTTGCTGCAGCCAACTATTGTAGTCTTTTGGATTGCCCGGTATGTACAGCATCGCATTGATATGGCCCGAACCTCCAATGAGCTTACCTCGTGGCCAATAGCAACGTTTGTCTTTTGAAGCCCAGCAAGCCTTGTCCGACTGTTCCGTTTGATAGTTCCAAGTAAAATTGGAGTGTTGTATGGCGAAGAATAGCTCAGGAATCTGTAAATATTACAATACCCCGTTTTCACCAATTTGTACTTTAAAAGCCATCCATTACATGCTCACATCTGACTCTTGCGGTGGATCACCGCCGGCTTCTAAAAGTAAAACTTTCCAATCAGGATTCTCACTTAGACGACTAGCTAGCACAGATCCTGCAGTTCCAGCGCCCACAATCACAAAATCATAGGGGTCCAGGCCGTTTTTGAGTGCCTGATCCGCATAATCCTCCGCCCAGTTATCCTTATGTGAGAGGGAGCATTGCGCTGCAAGTATCGCCTGCAGCAGAGTATTGACTAGCAAGTTGACTGCGCCCGTGCTCTGCGATGCACACGTTGAAAATCCTTCGACCGTGGCGGACATTAAAAACAGAACTATGAAAACTACAAAAACTCAAACCGATGTACGTTCAAGAAGCGTCTATGATGCTTGAGTGGTACCAAGCATTTGATTATGATACGCATTTCGACTTTAAAACTCAACGACCGAACGTCAAATGTGTATGTATTCCAATCATATTTTATATGTTTTTAAGCGTGCATGAGTGCGTTAGCTACTCAAGTACAGTGAAGCCACTTTAATCTGAACTAATAGTAGAAGAAGTGGGTTGGGTTAACAGCGAGCTCACACAGACCGCAGTACTGGCTGCTAGCTTTGCCAGTGGGGTTGTAAGGATGCGTACGCTTCCGATCTTAATCAAAAACCCAGCCAGCTAAGTCTTGATGAGCAATATGCTGACCAATAATTCAGAAAATACAGGTTCCAGTCTCCGATTCTTCGTAGCTGGGAGCCGAAAAGGCCTAGTTTACAGTCTCCTTTAAAGCTTCTGTTATTTCTAACGACGATTGTGTGCGAATTTTTTTTTCGCTATGATAGATGTGGATGGAGGGAGCCGAAAATGACAAGTTTCCAGGTCTTCCTTGAAATTCCTTTATCTCTCATGACGAACTTATGGCAGGACAAAGTAGTGGTCGTCCTTCGGCTGAAAATGACAAAGGTACGAGGGCTTTTCTGCCATGAAAAATATCCTCATAAGAAGCAAAGACCATCTGTCATGCCTCATGCATATATAGTAGGAGTACTTGTTGACCGAACTCGGTTACTTTCAGGTCATAGTCTGGGTAACATTCCATCTCATATCGGCAGATCCGGTCTTTCTTTTCGAGTGATATCGAATAATGGCGATTTTTATTGGCCACCCAGATCACCCGATTTATCGTAAACAGGCTTTTGTTTTTGGCGTTATTTGCAGTCAAAGGTATACGCCAACAAGCCAAGGACTTTAGCTTAATTAAAAGCCAACAAACGTCAAATTGCCAGCTAAGATTCGAAAGAATAGCGAAATTTGCCATTATGACCAAAGTTCGGCATTTACGCCATGACATTTTCAAAAAGTAGTTTTTTTTGTAATAATTATTATGAATCTTCCTATGGTTCCTAAGGAACTATAAACAACTTTTAGCAGAAACAAAGGTTTCCACTTTAAATGACTAACCCTGTGAAAATTAGTTGTAACTTGAATCGATTTAATCTTATCCATCTGACGTAGGTAGATGTGAAAGGTCAAAACCAACCATACACATCCATGTCACTTTCTGATAAGGCACTTACATCTATCGCTCAACGTTTTTGCTGTAGCATCGCACAAACCACTTGCTTGTAATGACATTCTAGTTGATAGCTCATCGCTAGTGGTTTTCTGATATCGCTGTATAAGCCATAGCGCCATGTACATAGACACTTGGGCATTAAAATATGTACGCTGCCTTTATCTAATGATTTCCTTGTGCCGCTTGGAAAAATGTGAAGCTGTTAGTGAAATTTCGCTCTTCTTTCAAAAAGTGACATCACTGCCATGTTATGCAGTTGAGTTATTGGTTCACAGATTCAAAGCGCGGAGATAGAGGAGCGGAGTCTTATTGTCAATCTTCGGAAACAGCAATCAAATCGTGCAAATTTTTCTCTTAGTCTCTTGGACGCCCCAACAATTTTGTTGTAAATGCCCTTGAGCCCAAAAAACCACAGAACGACGTGGTGGCAAAAATAAAACGTCTTGGAATACTGATAATTTAATTGGGACTCTTGCCAAGAGGGATCCTTTTAAGTCATCAAAGGCCTTTGCAACTGAAATCAGCGTGAACCTACCACCAGGCAGAATAGCTCGTAAAGTTCCGTTGTTGGCACAAGCAAATTTAAGGAAGATGAAAAGTTTTGCTCAAGAGCACAAGTCATGGTATGGACCAGAGGGTATGAAAAAATGCTATAACATACTTTGAGCGATGAAATAGAAATGCATTTATTCGGAAATGCTGCTGCGCGAAATGTCAGATGTGAAGAGTTCTCATCGCGGTTCACAAAAACCATTCAAGTACGATGGCGGCAACATCATATTTTGGGGATACTTCTTTTGGTATGGAGTATAACCTATTCACCTCATAACCAATAAAATGGACAAATTTATTTACAAGGACATACTTCAAAAAGTGATGCTACCATTCGCTAAAGCGAATATGCCACTTCGGTACATTTTTATGCAAGATACTAATCCAAAACTCTCAATACTCAATTTTAGTACGTGAATGGTTTTTACAAAATATTGTTAGATTTATGCATTGGCCAAGCCAGTCACCCGACTCAAACCCCATTGAAAACCTTTCGTAAGGTTGAAAGATGCGAATCAGGAATTAAACTTTCAAAACTAAGCAGGATTTATGGCAAAAAATCAATGAACTACGGTATTCCACGCCCACAGAAATCTGCCGAAGGATTATCAATTCGATGTCAAATCGAATCCGAAAGCTCATTGGCAATCATGGTGGATTGATTATTGATTAAGTTCTTTTTGTAGCGCTTCTATTTCTATTTCGTATCTATTTTATTGACCAATATTCCCTTTTTTGCCTATTGTCACTAGTTTAAGTTTTAAAAGATCCGTGAATTATTATTAATTTAAAAAATTGTATTTTCCGTATGAATGTGATGCGTACTTATTTTATTGACCGTGTGTGTACGTTCACTTATTAAAAAGTATTGGTATTAAAACAGCAGCGGACAGAATTACTCGATACTTACCCATGGCCTGCTCATTTGAAAATTTAAGCAAAATTGACCAAAAACAATAGCTTGAAATATATTTGAGAAGCACTCTCGGCAATTACCAGGTGTATACCTATGAAGTGAGACTTTTTTTTCATTTTCAAACGTTTATTAACAAAAAATGGTTACAAATTTAATCTTCAAAATAATAGCCACCGCTAGCGACACATTTTTCCCATCTCTCAGGCAAATTGTGGATGCCGCGCCAAAAAAAATGCTCGTCTTTGGCCGTAAACCAATCATCGAGCCATTTTTTGGCTTCTTCGTGAGAATTGAAGCGCTGCTCGGAAAGTACGTGGCCCATCGATGCAAACAAATGACAATCGGAAGGCGCCGTATGCACCTGCGGTTCCCAATCGTACGTCTCCATCAATTCCCGGGTCGCTCTTGTTCGATGTGGCGATGCATTGGCATCAAGAAAAATTACTTTGTGACGCTGATCGGCATATTCCGGGCGTTTTCGGTGTATAGCGCAGTTGAAATCGGCCAATTGTCGTTGGTAGCGTGCACCGTCAACTGTTTCACCTGGTTTTAATAGCTCGTACCAAATCATACCACGCTGATTCCAGAAAACACACAGCATTGCCTTGCGGCCGAAGCGATTGTTTTGGCTTGTGGTCGGGCGGACCATACGATCGTTTACGCTTGGAATTGGAGAAATACACCCATTTTTCATCACCCGTTACGATTCGATGCAAAAAAACTTCCTTTTGAACCGGGAGAGTAGCATTTCACAAGTGGTTTCACGATGTCGGCAAATCGTAGTTTGAAGGCACGAAATTCGACATTTTGAAGAGCGAAAAAAATACATTGTTGTATGAAACGTAACAAACAATGAACTGAATATTGTTGATAGATGACAGACGAAAAAAACAAGACATTTGGGAAGGTTTAAAAATACTCATAGCGACATCTATGGACTAATAGCTGAAAGTCTCACTTCATAGGTATATGCCTGGTATTTAGTATAAGAAATGCCAGGCATGCGCTGCTCTTCCGTTAAGGCCAAGTATATGTACCTATACGCACGAGTAGTGAGCTGCATAATAACAGATCAGCAGATATACTTTATTTTACAGGCCTTCTTTGGTAAGGATTTAACTAACTTACAGTCAGATATTTTATGTCTGTTATTCTCTGTTTAGAGCTGTTCTCAGCCAGGTTTTGGTACATGGTTCAATTTGGTCTAGACGCTGAAAGACGCTTTGATGAGTCCCCATCACATATTCTGGTTCTTTTTGCAGATAAGAGTTGGAGAAACATTTGCCTCCTTGATTTGTCTTCTGGAATTGATTTCAGTAATTTTTCTGAAATATTCTAGCAACTAAACTACATAGTGCACCACCATTCATAATTGACCAAATTGATGGCTCATCCGCTGTACAGGCCTGATTTGGGCATAAGATTGGGACAAACAGCCTCTACCTGGTTTTGTCCCAATCTTATAAGTGTTAGAACGATGCACTGCGCGCATGGATCTCATTTTTCTTTCTTTTTTTGTTTTTTTGAGTAATTGCTTTCAAATCAAATATAGATTAAAATTTGTCAAAATTAAGCTCTTAAAATATATCTTCGGTGGATAAAAGTTTATTTTTCAAAAATGCAAAATTATAATTTGCCAAGTTTAAGCTCTTAAAAATTGATTTTTGGCAGGTGAGGAGTTATGCGTATTTATGAAAAATCGGAAAAAATACTTCAAGTTTGTTCGCGATTTTACCCTAAACTTTTATGTAGTTTAAATATCTTTATCATGTCCAAATCTTACCTTAAAAAATATATTTGTTTTCCTTATTTTTTCTTTTACCCTGATAAGATATAAAATAAAAATTGTGATATGGATGTGACGCACGGCTGGCGTTGATGGTTTTCGTTTTTGGTTTTTGATTAAATGCTATCAGTGTAAACTTAAAGGTGTTTTTTATTAATTAATTTGTAGAAAACCCCAAAAATTCCCAAAAAACAAAAATTCGTATCTTTGGTCTTCTGGTGTCATGCGAAAATAAAAATAAAATTAAATTAATCAAAAATATTATAATGAAAAAATTATTAGTAGATGCTTTTGCGAACTCTGACATATTCGTTAAGAATAGCGTTGAAGAGTAATAATTGATATGATAAGCCATGAACTTGCAAGAAGCACGACGCTAAAGGTTTTTTCCAATTTCGTTCGCTCATCGGACACATATAAAGTGCGGTTCTATAATACGTCTATAGACACGTACGGGGAAGGTGCCGAGACGAGTATCAGCGGAGCGGTGAAAAAATACCCGGAAGGGACGCAACTGTAACAACAGAAGCATAGCTAACCTTACTGACAGCCAAGCAGCCATCAAGGCTGTCAACTCTTCACAGGTTTCATCACAACTGGTGCTGGAATGTCTTGATAGGCTAAATATCTTAGGCCAGACCAATCAGATACGTATCCTATGCGTTAAAGAGCATATAGGAATTATTGGGAACGGAATAGTAGATCAATTAAGAAGGAAAGGATCGACCTGCCCATTTATAGGACCAGAGCCATATTGTTGCCTTTAGAGGGATAACTTCTCCCTTATCCAAAAAAGTAGAGGAAAGACAAAGAAGATCATACTGGGATAATCTACCGTAGCTGCGGTCTGGATGGTCTTTCATGAAGTTCCTGCTTATCCATATAGAACCCCAAAGGAAAAAAATCTAGACGTATGTTGTTGAATGATCTAGGCGGCCAATAAAGCCATGGTTTGAGAAAATTACCTGACCCAGAAAAAC
>JAYXIM010040250.1:0-22174 GCA_037575425.1 Anastrepha fraterculus
ACCCTCCTACCCTGAAGGGAAGAGTGGGAACGGGACGATGTAGGGCGAGTCTATCCATGTATACACAGATGGTTCAAAGCTCGAGGGTAGGGTGGGCGGAGGTGTATATTCATAACAAATGCCAGCGGATTATATGTAATGTATTTCGGCCTAAAACCATCCGAAATGCGGGCTTGTGGCAGATCACCGAGCACAAACCAATCCAAAAGATGGTATAAGGACGCCCTCAGAAAGGACAGGGAAAGCATAAGAAAAACCGCTTTGGAATGGAACCCTCAGGGATACAGACAACCCGGTCGTCCACGTAATACCCGAAGACGAGAATAGAATAGAATAGAATAGAATAGAATAGAATAGAATAGAATAGAATAGAATAGAATAGAATAGAATAGAATAGAATAGAATAGAATAGAATAGAATAGAATAGAATAGAATAGAATAGAATAGAATAGAATAGAATAGAATAGAATAGAATAGAATAGAATAGAATAGAATAGAATAGAATAGAATAGAATAGAATAGAATAGAATAGAATAGAATAGAATAGAATAGAATAGAATAGAATAGAATAGAATAGAATAGAATAGAATAGAATAGAATAGAATAGAATAGAATAGAATAGAATAGAATAGAATAGAATAGAATAGAATAGAATAGAATAGAATAGAATAGAATAGAATAGAACAGAATAGAATAGAATAGAACAGAAGAGAATAGAATAGAATAGAATAGAATAGAATAGAATAGAATAGAATAGAATAGAATAGAATAGAATAGAATAGAATAGAATAGAATTGAATAGAATTGAATAGAATTGAATAGAATAGAATAGAATAGAATAAGGCTTAAATGCTTTGCTGAATTTTTATATTCCCAAGTTGAATAATAAAGGCACAAAAAAATACCCGGCAATGCGTTGTTTAATTTTAAGTGTCAAGTTTCAGTTCCCCTTGCTCAGCATTTCACTAATAAGCTGTGTTATTTCTTCCTATACTTCAAGGGCATTTCCGCTTTGTTTTCATTTATTGAAAGAAAAAAAGCAATTTTGCGAATTTTCGATTATAATCATAATGATAAAGTAGGTTATTGCTATGGAATATTAAATGACAATGAAGCAATTTGCAATAAATGCGTTTTTCTGCTTTTGTTTTTGTTTGTTTATAAACTTAAGAGGTTTAATTTTATTTTGCGTAAATGAACTACTATTTAAACGAATTCCATACATCTAAAATCCAAATTTTAACTTTATCGAATGCACGATTTTGTCTGAAGCAAATGTGGTCAGGGGGAAAAATCCACGAAAATTTTGAGTCACTTTAAAACGTACTACGCACTTGAACTCTCTATCGCCAAGTCCGTAGTTTGCAACGATAATAACGAAATAAATTCAAGAATAAAAACATCACCAGCAAATCTGGCTCAAATCCCTTCTCTAATAAAACAAATACCGAATGGCAAGACTGCCGGCATAGTTGGTACACCCGCTGAGCTCTACAAAACTGGCATCGTCCTTTGCTAAAGCCAACAAAAGCTGAAATGAAGTCTCTTGGATTATCGTGAAACGAACTAAGATGCGTAGCACAAAACCGTGTCCGTTGACGAAGAGGAGTGGTTGACGCCCTATGCTCCAAATAAAAATTAAAGGGTCGCATTAAAATGGACTTTATTTTTTTTACCAAATTCTTATTAAAAAATTTCGAATTTTTATGAAAATTTGTCGAATTTTTATTAATATTATACAAAGTTTTCAACTTCCATTTATTTGATACTTGTTGTGGAATGAACTAAATTTGTATGAAAAATTTATTAAAATAAAAAAAGCAACCTCCTCCGACGGTTTTCTTGGTCTGGTCAAAATTATCTTTCTCATTTCGGTTATGCATGTTTATAAATGGCTTTCAATACCTCTTTTAAATACCTCGATGACACAACTCATCATCATCACCAAAATCCTTTCCTCTTATTTTACTTATCAATTTGCCAAACTAAAAGATTCATTAGAAAAAAATTATCTACATTTTACCATTCGAAAAAAAAATGAATCTTATTCTCAATTAAATCACTTTACAACTACAAGTACAAAAAGTTACTAGCTAAATCTAAATTAAAATTAAAATGAAAAAATCCGCTTATTATCGTCCGCCTCCATAACGCAACCAATCCTCCTTAATCATATCTGCCCCCTTCTCGGCAATCATAACGACCGGCGCATTCGTATTGCCCGTTACTATTGTTGGCATAATGCTGGCATCGATCACTCGCAAACCCTTCACACCATAAACACGTAAACGTGGATCCACCACCGCATACGGATCGCTATGGACACCCATTTTACAAGTACCCACCGGATGGTAGATCGTCTGTGAGTAGAAGCGTGCTATGCACTCCCAGAAGGCATCGCTCAAGTATTCCACTTCAGGGCAATTGCGCCACTCGAAAATGTTCAATGTGGCATTAAGTCGTCTCATGATGGGCGTTTGGGTTAAACGGTGTGCCAGCTTAAGGCCCTCAACCTGTGAGAATTATCAGAAGCTATTTCGCGAGTACTTTGTGAATATTCACTTACACTTACCAGTACTGCCATATCCAAAGGATCATCGAAATAGTTGGCGTATATGCGAGGGTGTACTCGCGGATCACTTGATTTCAATTCGAGGTGACCGCGACTTCTTGGACGCATCAATAATGTGGTCAGGAGGAAGGAATCGGAGTAAATCATTGGTTCGAAAACATTTTCATAATTAGCAAATGTAACTCCACTACCGCGTCTGCCCATCAATCCACCATCTGCACCATAGGCAGAACTGCCCATGAATATTTGAATGTCAGGCCAATCGAGCTTGGGATCCTGGTATTTGGTGTTCATGAAGCCCATGACCTCACACAACGAATTGGAGTAGAAAAATCCATCTGCCTCATGGAGAAACGCATCTACTGATTCCACATTCAACATCTCCGTCACGGAGACCGAAAGCCGTTGACCAGTTACAGTATTGTCAATGCGGTATTGTGAGCCAACGCTCGAAATGTGATCCTGCAGATTGATACCCACACCCGGCAGGTGATGTATTAGTGGTATGTCATATTCAGTTAGCTGATGCAGCGGTCCTATGCCCGAAACCATTAACAATTGCGGGCTAGCAATGGCGCCGGCGGAGAGTATGACTTCCCGTCTAGCCACAACCTTATACGTGAAACCCAGGTGTTCGAAATGCACGCCGTGCGCCACTTGCGTTTGCTCATCGATAGCAATGTGACTTACAAAGGCTTGCAACACAATATCGAGATTGGGGCGTTTCCACGCGGGGCGTAGGTAGGCTTTTTCCTGACTGCAACGCAAACCATCGCGAATTGTGGCATGTGGTACAGCGAAGCCGGTTTGGCTGCGGCCATTGAAGTCGTTATATGGATTTAGCTAATGAAAGAATAAAAATATCACAATTTTTTCTTTGTTTTTTTCTTTAACAAATTTAAAGCAATTTGCAACATACAGAGTGCAGTTCAGTCGCCGATTGCATGAAAACATCTAACAACGGCGAGGGAGACCTAAAGTGCTCGATTGTAACCGGTCCGCCATAACCATGGTAGAAGTGTTGGTTTTCAAAGCCTGGTACGCGCATATCTTCCAATTTTCTGAAATAATGTAAAATATTTTCATAATTCCAACCGATGTTACCCAATTCCGCCCAGTGATCGTAATCGCGCCGATTACCGCGTATATACAGCATTGCATTTATTCCGCCACTGCCCCCTAACATTTTGCCACGCGGCC
The DNA here is from genome assembly GCA_037575425.1 of Anastrepha fraterculus. NCBI lineage: Eukaryota > Metazoa > Arthropoda > Insecta > Diptera > Tephritidae > Anastrepha > Anastrepha fraterculus. Next base: position 3,773 of record JAYXIM010040250.1, read on the forward strand.
AGAAACAACTTTTGCCTACCATTGCCAGGCAGTAACGATCAGATGGTTCCGTGCGGTATTGCCAATCAAATTCGCTGCGTTGAAACATAGGAAATAACATCGGAGCTTCGGCTAGCATGGGCTTCTCACCACCGGCTTCCAGCAGCAACACACTCCAATTGTGCACCTCTGAGAGACGCGCTGCGAGCACACAACCTGCTGAACCGCCGCCAACAATCACAAAATCATAGCTGTCACGTAGATTCAAAATATTGATAGCACGCGGCCGGTTCGCTTCGTCAACGATATCGGGCCGATAGACTTTCATACCCTCGTATAGTAATACGATAATTGGAGCGCTTGGGAGGGCGGTGAGCAGGAAGCGCACCAGAGTGCCCATACCATCTAGGCCCAACATTTCACTAGCAAACCGAAAGCGCGGATACGCGTAAAAAAAGACAAGCCAACGTTTAATTGTTTCCTTTATTAAGTAATGCGCGTTCGAAACCGTTGCGGCCCTCAGTTGAAATGGTACTGTGGTAACGCGTTTTTAGCTGCAGGCGCATTGGTTAAAGTTTTGCTGACCCGAAAATTCCCTTATGGTCCGGTTAGCGCGATTTATTGAAGCGAAGAGACAAAAACTTAAAAAAAATGCAACAAATAAACAAAGAGGTTATATAAAATGTAGCGCTCATTGACCCTGTTAACGTTGCATTTAGTTCTTACTAAAAATGTGCCTGTGTGGGTAAAATCGTACGGTGCAATTATTTTTGTAAAAGCATGATTTTAGTTGTTGGTGTTTTTATTTATTTTCTCTATCAAACTTTTTTTCGGACATTTCCACGATTTTTAGCCATCAGGAAAAATCAGAATGTGTTGTATTCACCACAATTAAAGTTTTAAGTGCATAAGGTCTGGCAAGTTGCAAGGTCTTTTTAGTTCGACTTAGCATGAATTGAATTTGAAAAGCTCGAGCCAAGGAGCACCAGGAGATTTGGTGGCTCCTAAAACACTCAGGCTAAAGAGCCCATTGTATTTAAAGCTCTGGAAAGGGGGTAAATAGTCAAGGAGGGAAGGAGAAAAGTATCAGAGAAAGAGATAGCATTCGATCGCGTGTATTTTGACATATTTAAACCTCCGTTGGATACCTTTTTTAAAACCTTTATCCGGGTCTATCCTTTTTTCATCCCTTTCGAGGATCATTTTTAAAAAGGTTATATCCATAAATCGATAGACAATTAAATTTTAGGAAGCTACCTAGAGGCTGAAGGAGCTAGCTGTAATATAAATATGTTAAACTCACACCCAAGATTGAAAAAGCCAGTCTGGGCCGACCTTAGTGCACAATGGAGGGTTCAGGCCCTCGCCTCATTTGAAATGGTGTTTTTTTAGGTGTTTCTTGAAAAGAGTGTAAACCGGCAATGAAAAAGAGATTTTTAATTTTTGTTTTTAGTACTCGTATTCTATTTTCTGATCCTTTGTTAAAAAATAAAAACTCTTTTTGGCCATACGAGGCTTGTACAAAAAGTTGTCAGACTCCAAAAAATGGTCGACATGGATTCCGAGACTCACAGGTGTTTGAAGTCAAAAAGAAGAAAAGGTTCTTGTTCAGTATGAATGCCGTTATCCTGTAAACTACGATCTTCAAAAACCAAATGGCGGAAGTTCGAAGATGAAAACCCTTTTTTTGACTTCTTTTACTTTAGACGTCCGCAAAAATACTAAATTTTTTTTTTCGTATGCTCCTAGCTCACACGATAACGACATTAATTCTACTTTATTTAAATTTTATTTCATCAAAATCAGTTCAGTAGAACCGGCCATATCTGTGTCCATTTTTCTTGTGAAACACATTTTTTAAAGGCTGACATCTGTTTGGACGAACCTAATATGGATCATGAAATAAATAACTCAAAACAAAAATAAAAAATCTTTTTTTCATTTCCGTCTTACACGCCTTAAAAAAAACAATCAAAAAACACCATTTCAAATGAGGCGAGGGCTTTAAGTGCAAAATCAACGATTTACTAAAATTAGATCGATTTCGTTCGAGAAACGTGTAGAAATATTAAAAATCCGCAGAAGTCACGCTTATGGTACTACAACAGTCTGAGTGAATTCGTTTAAAGACCGATTACCATTTCTACCTACCTGCCTACGCCTATGGTGGCTTAACGCAGTTCGGCAGTACGTCACATAGCAATCTCATATCATAAGATTTTCAATTTTTTTGTTTAATGTTTTCAAGCACAAGCACTGATTCTTAATAACTTTCACATAATATTCGTCATTGATGGAAGAACGTTCTCGACTAGCTCTTTGTGTCCAGTTCATTTACGGATTCTCGTCTTGATATTCGACACCGAAAATCGCTATAAATCATCGTCCGTAAATGTTCACTAGTTAATCCCACGTCTTCGCTGATTCCACTATGAATGTTAGCTGTTCACTAAGAAAACTGAGAATTGTCAAGAATTACAGTGTAAGAGGGTCACTCTGTCGTATTATTAAAGTCACAAGTTTGCAGGCAGCAGGTAGATTCAAGTGTATTTAAAAATTAGTTTTATGATAATATTTCCAGTACTTGGTTCTTATCTACATCAACACTTTATTGCACAGTCGAGATAATCGCGTCGAATTTCTTGTTAAATACGAGCTAAATGCAAGCTTTTTATTGAATATTTTATTTATTTTAATGGCAAAGCTGATATTCCGAAATGTGCATAGCTTAATTGCCACTTTTCCGCTAAAGAAATTCTTTGTGATCGCAAGTAAACCCATTTTTAATGCGCCACCTGGTTTATAGCCCGTTTTTAGCGCCATAAATAAACGTTTTTTGGTCAGATTTTTTAAAGAATTAGAATATACTAAATACCTAAATTTGTCAAACGGTAAATTTAAGGTTAGATTTGAAATATCCGTAAATGAACTCTTTTTATTTTAATTTTTTGACTTCATTGCACTTCAGCGATGATTGCGCGTTTTACTACGTTTTATTTGTTAAAAAAATTGTAATTCTAATCCCAAATTTGACAAACAATAACTTCCAAAATATAGAGAATCATATGGAATAGAGTATTGAATATCCGTACGCTATCTAATTGGTTAAGATGCAAAAAATATGTTTTTTTTTAATCTTAGAAAAAAATTTTAAAGCCATTTTTCTACTCGACGTTTTACTGCTGCAGTCATTTCAGATGTTTTACTGCTTTAAGTATAATGGCAAAGGCTTTTAAATCGGAAGCCTTTACAAAACTTAATGTAGTAGACTAGATAGTTGGTGAAATGTGCGAGGAAATAAGATCAGGTGCAAGATCAGATGTAGTGGCAGCCAAGCTGCGGCCTTCAAAACCGCTGTGGTGCTCAAGGCAACGAATCGGCTGATGAATTGGTAAGCTGTGATTCTTTGGAGCGTCCAATTGGACCGAAGTCAATTTCAGGGCTAAGCAAAGCGGAGTGGACAGTTGGGTACATCGCGCCTCTCAATAATAAATCTCATAAGAACCGTTAGTGCAGTACTGATACCTGCAAAACAACCAAGTGTTTTATGAAATGGCTTAACAGAATCAGAGCAAGATTCCTTCTCAAATACAGAAGGAGCGAGCTACGAGCATGGAACTAACTATGGGGCACAATCCGTAAGAACGACATATGGTCACGGTAGACATCAACGACGATCCATTGTGTACATCTTGGGAGCTAAGGATAGTACAGAAATTGTTTTCTGCCGCTATCCGGTCTTCGTCAGATTTACATATAATATTTGGTAAATTTTTTGGACGGATGTACTGAGAACAGACGATCTGCATTCTCTTACATTCGCTAAACTGCTGAGATTCATAAAAAAGGGAATGAATTCCCATAGTACCTACCCTTTCCCTATACTTTAAACTCTCTCTTTGAACCTTAAGAACCCACTTGGGCGAAATTTCCGGAGTGCCTGGAAAGAAAACTTATCACAAGTTTGCGGAGGGAGGGAAAAGCTTTTCGCGAAATAGGAACAACCGTCAGAAGAAGGCATGCCCCAGTTCAGAGGGTCATTAGAAACTTTAAAGTAAATGGAGATTACGTATCACGTCCACGAACTGGTCACACATTCACTAATAACTATATATCGTGCGGCAAGTACAAAATAACCCTGGAGTTACCCAAGAAAAATTGCAAAAAACATCAATGAGTTTTTCAAATCTGTTAGCAAAGATACTGTACGAAGAACTGTGAAAAAAGCTGGATTTTATAGCCGCGTTGCACTAAGAAAGGCAAGCGACTCGCCTTTGCCAACGATTAAGTAAACAAGCCCAAGGAGTTCTGAAATAAGGTGCCTTTCACGGACGAGATGGAGTTCTACATTGGCATTAAAGGTACACAACTTATGTGTAGAAAACCAACAATCGTCCTTGATGTTCAAAATTTGAAAGCGACTGTGAAACATGGGGAGGCGGTTCGTGGTTGAAAAAGTAGTGGGAAACTTAGAGTTTATAGTGGCAATTATGGATCACCAATTGTATTTGGGCACTTTAAAAGATAATTTGAATCGATGTGTGGATAAATGAGGATTGGGGCCCGACTATTTGTTTCAGCAACACAATGACCGCTAGCACACTGCTCTTACAAAGCTTTGGCTATTATGTAGTACAACGTCCCTAATCAGCTTAAAACTTTTCCACCAGAGTCAACTGATTTAAATCCTATAGAGCATGTATTTATTGGAATATAGGATGCGCCAGTATACCATTACATGCTAAGAAATGCTCATGAATACATACGAGGGCAGGTCAATAAGTCCGTGACTTTTTGTATTTGAGGAGAAAATGGAGGAGGAGAACTGAATTTCGTGTGCTTATTAAGCCGATTCACCCTTAGAAACCCACTGTTTCGACTGTTGTTTGGTCTCTGGTGTGTGGTGATGGATCCATGTTTCTTCCATGTTTCTTCCACGGTTACAAAGCGATTAAACAACGCCAAACCTTCCCGTGAAGTTGTTACACGATTGCGTTTGTGGTCGACTGTGAATTACTGGGTAGTCTGATAAAAGTAGCTGTAAAACACAAACTAACTGACGCAGCACGTTCGAATTTTGACAGGAGTCAACTGACAGATGCCTGTTGACAGGAGCAGTATTTCTTTTTCAGTAAAGAGGTCAGAAATACAAAAAGTCACGGACTTATTGATGCGCCCTCGTATAATGGTAAATGAGTGGAACAAAATCAAATTCGCAGAAGCGTTGAAGTTAGTGGACTCTATGCCAAGACGTTTACTAGAAGTTATCAAAAGGAAAGGTTATCCAACGTCTTGCTAATGGCAGTTCTAAGTGCTTGGTATTGTGCCTGCCTTGATTTGCATGCAGACTTTTGCGTTCAAGATCCTTGAAATTTTTGTTAAATTTTGTTGTTGTTTTCCTACAATGTTTCTGTTTTTGGTAAATATCTTATGAGAGAAATATATGAATGAGAGAAATAATAATTTAAGTTTGGCACATTTAGAATGGATTATCTTCTCAGTCGTTGAAAAGTTAGCTTTGGCTTGTACGCACAGTTTTGCTGTGAACTGTGAACTTCATGCCAAACTATGAGCTTTGTTAGCTGCGTGTGGAGCTGAAAGCGACAACACACAGAACTCGTAGCATGAAATTCTAGCGTCAAATATTCTGAATCATTAATATAGGATGAAAACAAAATAATAAGTAAATACTGCTAATACGCTAAGCTTTTCCCAATCTGGCTAAATACGAGTATAAGTAATTTATCTATCTCAGTCGATAATTCTAAGCAGCAGTTAATGTAAATTACTAAAACAAATTTTAATTATCTGTCTTGCTAACATTTTGTTTTTTTTGTTTCTATTTTTCAGGTGAGTTCAACTGGACTAATAATATACATATGTATGTGAGTAGGAATCACTGGACATTAATTTTCGTTTACTCATCACTCACATTTGAGAATATAAACCCAAATGAACTAAGTGGAATAGAGGTAGCTTTCATTCAAAATTTATTCATTTATTTATTTATTTATTCATTTTAGTAAGTCAAGAAATACAAAGTTTCTTACAGACTACATAGAACTAAGAGTATTTATATAGAAGTAATTAACAAAATTAAAGGTTAGGAAACAAAATTAACAAATATATCGCACCCTAAATACAAAAGGGTCACAACTCAAAATTTTCCACACTCGAGCTTGACTTGTTTATAGTAGCACAGAAATCAAACTATGCGACATATCACGCTGAAATTTGCCAGCTAAAATATAACTTGTCTTTAACATTGCATTCAAAAAGTTTAGATATAGCAGATAATTTGGAAATTGGTCTATAATTGGCAATATCGCTTTTATTACCGCTTTTGAAAATAGGAGTGACTGAAGTCAGCTTCCAATCATCAATAAATATTTCTTCGGCCAAAGATTTTTTAAAAATTAGCTTAAGAGGTTGTACCAAAGAGCGACAATTTTTAAGCAAAGTTACCGAAAGCCCATCTACATCCGAATGAGCAGAGTTTTTATTGTTTAACAATCCCTCAATGGCATCATCATCTGATACAACAAGTGTACCGAAGTCTACTAAAGAAGACACTTTCCCCAAGAAATTATGGCGAATGGCTGCCAAATGTACTTCCTGAATATCTTCACAAGACACAAAGATTGATGAAAAGAAATCGGCAAACAAATTCGCTGCCTCACTGACAGAACCGGCAGTAACGTCCATATAAAAAAACAGAATTAGGAATAGAAGAAAAATAAGGAAGACGTATACGTAATATTTTGGAGAGAAAAGCTCGGAAGGATATGAGCACCTAGCGGCGTTCCATAGGCACACATGAAGGTTATAAAATAAAAATATAAAATAATAGTCTGTGAAGAACTGCCAAAACCAACCGTATGACTAGGTGCCTAAAGTAAACAGTTTACTTGAGGTACAAAGTCGGATTTCGAAAAAATGTAATTTAAACCAAAAAGTGACTAAATGAGGTTGTGTGATAAAAACATGCTAATAATAACCACTAAATTATCGAGAAAGTATTTGGTGTTTGGCCGAGCTCCTCCTCCTATTTGTGGTGTGCATCTTGATATTGTGCCATAAATGTGGACCTGGAAATAAAAAAACACTGAGCTCTTTATCGTTGGTTTAACCGAATGCGAGATAAAAACTGGCCAGTAAGTACCCTAATGTTGAAAGAAAAGGCAAAAACACTGCATGCAAAATTTAAAGAAAATGAAGTAAACTTCTTCGCTAGTGATGGATGACTCCAAGGATTCAAGAAGAGGTACGGGATTCCTCTTCTTAAAATATCAGGCGAAAAACTGTATTCGCAACCTCAGCTGGTGGATCCGTTTAAAGTAAAACTTAAAGCTAAAATGGCCGAATTGGAGTTGTGCAACGATCAGTTATATAATGCTGATGAGTCGGGGCTATTCTATAGACTTTGGCAGAGAAAACGTACGCGTCAAGTTTGGAGAAGAGAGCCCCAGGAATAAAGTCCGAGAAGCAGCGAATTACGTTTTTATGCTGTTTAAACGCCACTGGATCCTACAAGCTTAAGCTTTTGGTAATTGGAAAGGCAAAGAATCCACGCTGCTTTAAAAACTTTCAGTGTCCCACCGACCCACCGACTATAAGAGCTCGAAATCCGCCTGGATGACGTTGGCTATTTTCAAGCAATGGTTTCATGAACCATTTGTTCCACAGGTGAATATTCCTTTTAAGTTTTGTCCGTTTTTAAGGTCAACTGTTTGTTTTTTAAGGTTACATCGTTTTTAAAGGGGAAAGCCTTACCAATTACAGCTCTCCTCTTATACTAAGTTTCCACCGCAGCCGCTATCGTGTTCTCTGCCGCTATCGTGTTCTTAGCGCAAACACGAAACAAAACTCCTGTCAAATCCCATACAAAATTAAAACACAACTCCATACCTAAACTCACTTTTCAAAGCGTGTTTTGTTGGTTTGCGTCTAATTCAAAGCGTGTTTTGTTGGGTTTGCGTCTAAAATAATTATTAAGTGGTGGCAATGTGGCTCATTTTCCTCATTTATTATTGCATTCTTATCGAAATATGGCAACAATGATTGCAATTTGTCAATATGACATTTGATTGACGGCCGCCGTAGCCGAGTGGGTTGGTGCGTGATCACCATTCGGAATTCACGAGAGGTCGTTGGTTCGAATCTCGGTGAAAGCAAAATTAATAAAAACATTTTTCTAATAGCGGTCGCCCCTCGGCAGGCAATGGCAAACCTCCGAGTGTATTTCTGCCATAAAAAAAATCTGCTCATAAACATATCATAAAACAAAATGAAATAAATGTATAAAAAAAAAAATTTTTTTGTGATTCGAACCAAGGATTTCGGATCGGAAGCCCACATTGCTAGCCGCTGGGCTATCGCGCTGTGCTGCCGCCGCAAAATAATGTATCATAAATCTGTTTACCATACCAAAGACCATACACTTTGCGAACACATTTCGGTGGAAACAGTTGACAGTTCTCCCAAACACAACTCCTGCAAACACGGTGTTTGCTTTTGGTGGAAACGGGGGCTTAATCGGCAACGCTCCTTCACAACCAAATGAAGCTGAACTGACAACGGAGAATGGGCAAATTTCGGCAATGTTTATGCCCTCAAATGTTACTCCCCTCATTCAACCGATGGATCAGAATGCAATAAAAATCTCTAAGTTGCATTACAGAAGCAGCCTTCTAGCTTTAATAGCAGCGACAAAGTCTGATTTGCTCGAGTCGTTGAAAAAAATTAACTTAAAAACAGCTATAAATCTTTTGGATGCGGTTTGGTTTCGTGTTGGTGAAGCAACATTAGCTAAGTGCTGGAACAGTATTTTAAATTTTGCGGTAAACAATGATGAGCCCGAAGATAATGTTCCGTTGGCGGTTTTAAAAGAAAAATGGGAAGCTGAACTTCGCGCCTTGATGAGCAACACCGTCGAACTCTTTAGTACTCTAAATCCTGAGGTTCGTTCGTGTTCGCAGATATGCTCAAAGATATGTATGTGGGTTATTGAAAACCTTTTTTTTATTAAAAATTTCCGATTGAATTCACGTTACCAGCCATTCATGAATGGAACTAAGATATCGAGTGCAATGTAGATGACGATCGTCAATAAGAGGACGAATCCGATGACGACAGCGTATCAGAGCAAGTGGAGAAAATTAAGCCGACTGAAGCAGTTGAAATTTTCAACAAGGCGTTAATAGGGGCTGGTCATGAAGACGTCGATCAAAATGATATGATATGAGTGTGCTAAGACGGTTAAGGGCGAAAGCTGTGCTTCAAGTTTTAGAAAAACAGGAGAAACAAAAAAAGTTGACTGATTTTTTTAAATAAAACCATCGTATGACTTAATTTTCAATTAATATGTAACGAAAACAAGAATAAAATGTGAATTTAAATGTGAAAAAATATATTTACTTAGTCTTTTTGGGCATTCCAAAACATGAACACTTTTGTTAACGTGAACTGCCTTGGTTTGCACAAGGTTTAAAACTCATTTAACTTTCGTTCTGTTTACTACATAACTGTCAAGTTGTTGTACAGTTAGGTAGTAACAAAGATACTGATGATCCAAAACTTTAATATGGGTGTTTAACTCTAGCTTTTAGAATACTGTATCATTTTCCAACCTCCTCTTATCGTAATCAGGGAGGTTGCTCTACGACTCAGAAAATTTTCTTACAATGTATAAGTCATCACTATTTACTCAGATACCCAATCTACTATAGTATAAGTTCCCTCGATATATGTATAGTATGGGCGGCCTGAAAGCTATTGAGAGAATACTTCCAAATGAGTCAACTTCCCAAAATATTACTTAGAACAAAACTGCTCCTTCAAATAAATTTCGAAAATATTGCGAGCGTCTCTTGTTACCTGTAAACTTTGGCTTAGGATGCACTTTCTTTGCGATTCGCTTTCCGCTTAAAGGGCTCAATAATTCAAATGGCCTTTGCTAGGTTAAGTTAAGAAGACTAAGGGAATAGCCCTGGGCACGTTTATAAACATACCTGTATGCACGCTGTGAATACTTTAAATTTTTCTCTTATGTATTAAATTAAATATATATATTTTCTAACATAATTTATAACACTTAAAATGTATGCAAATTATTTAAAACACTCACTTTCACCGACCATCACGCTAGTTTCTCGTTCCAATCCTCTTCGATCACAATGGCTGCCTTTTCGGCAATGATCGTCGTTGGTCCATTAGTGTTACCACTCGTTATTTCTGGCATTATACTTGCGTCCACCACGCGCAATCCGTTCACGCCCCGCACACGCAAGCGTTGATCCACTACAGCATTCGACTCTGTATCGGCGCCCATTCGACATGTACCCACCGGATGCCAAGCGCCAATATACAAATATTTCACGTAGCATAGCCAATAAGCATCTGAATCGTAAGCCAACTTATCGCACTCCTCAATAGGCACATGTAACATTTGCAAGCCGTAGTTCCTGAATGCCCTTGTGGCACACATACGCTGCACGAAGCGTACGTAGCGTAACAAAGTCAACTGATCAGCACGCTCGCTAGCATAGTTGTTGTATATGAGTGGGTGCGCCTGAGGATCCGCTGAGCGTAGACGCATTCTGCCGCGCGATTGTGGACGCAGCAGTGAACCGTATATTTGTAAGAGGCTGCGGTTATTGGCGGCGCGCGAAATCCCATCGATTATTTCATCCCGCAGTTGTAGAAATTGAAAGGTGTTGCGGTCGGTACCCGCAGGTACGATTGTGTGCGAAACTAAATGTAAATCAGGAAATTCACTGCTACTGCTGGCATTGGTATTAATGAAACCCATGATACTAATACTGGCGGCAAGTGGACCCGATTGGCGTAGAAAGTAGTCAGCAACGCTTTGCGGATCGCTGACACTTTGTGAAACTGGAATTTCACGTGCAAAACTGAGTAACAATGGTAACATGCCATGATCGTGTAGGTTGTGCCCAACGGGCAAATCTGCGAGCTGAGGTATACCCAGCTCATTTAGGTTTTCACGTGGCCCAATACCGGACTGTAGCAAAAGCTTTGGTGAGTTAATTGCGCCAGCTGCAACAAGTACCTCACTACGCACAAGCGCTTTTAACTGGTGGCGACCACGCAACAAAAATTCTACCCCCACTGCACGGCTATTATCTGATGAGAAGAGTATCTTTGTAGCTAAGGCATTTTTGATGACTTGGAGATTAGGTCGGGTACGCGCTACTTCGCCTAAATAAGATTTCGCTACACTCATGCGCCTGCCGCTTTTAATATTCGCTGGAATAGCTTCCGTGTAGCCAACACGTGTACCCTCTGCCAAATCGGGAATATAGCGCAATCCCAGCTCGCTGCTGGCGTTGAGTACCAGACTCGTTAGATCGTTGTGTTCCGCTAGATGTTCAAAATAGTTTAATACTAATTCACCTACGGGTTTAACGGAGGCAGCATGCATTGACGCTGTGGTCGCTTTTTGATACAGCAACTGCATCTCCTCCCATGACCACTTGTCGCAACCTAACTGGCGCCAACGGTCAAAATCTTGTTGATTACCCAGCAAGAAAATATTTCCACTCATTGAACCAGATCCACCAAGCATTTTGCCGCGCGGCCAATAGCAGCGACCCATACGCATGCCTTGGCAACAATTGGGATTGGGTTCGGCGTAGTCAGTCCAGGCGTATGAGCTGCGATGTAGCGATGAACTCAATGTGAAGATCTGCGAATGAAGAGGGAGAAATAAAGCTACTGGTGCCAACTAAAGCGAAAGAGCGCAGCTTCAGCGCTACATTGTAGTATGACGGTCGCGTAGCATTAAATCACTCACCTCCGATTCAATTGGCGGATCATCGCCCGCCTCTAGCAATAACACTCTTATGCGCGGGTTTTCGGTTAACCGACTGGCGACTACCGACCCAGCTGTGCCAGCACCCACAATAACAAAGTCGTACTCTTGCAGACCGTTATTGAGCGCTTCGTCTGCAAAGTCGGCTGGCCACTGATCGGCGCGTGTCATTTCACACTTGGCTGCATTTATCGCTGTGAAGAGACTGCCAACAAGCGCTTCAACGCTACCCACTGCTGAGCTGGCACAGCTGCTGCCTGGCAGTGTGTCATTTGTCACTGTCGGGGGTGAATCGCCGCTGATTACGCTGGCAAGCGTTGTGCTGGCGACCACCGCGATCACCACAATCACCAACAATGCCACTGCTGTCGAAGAGAAGATGCTTGAAAATTAAATTTCGTTTACCGTTAAAATAAACACTTTTACTAATTACCTAAAATGCAAAGACGGCATTGCGAAAAGGTAGCACTGAATATCATATCGAAACGCGCAATCAGGGCGTTGAGGCTTAACTGAAGATCTTACTCTTTCACACAATTAAATTGGAAAGCAGTGAAATGTGTTGATATGAAATTTTAATTATTTTATATTATATGGCTTTTTGTAATCTCTGTATTGTGTGAGCAAGCTTACAAAAACAAAGGCCCACATTTTTGTTTTAAATACATTGTTAGCGTGTTTTTCTTAACTTTGTTGTATAAACAGATTATCATATCAACTCGGCATTCTTTCGCTGCAGTAGTCCGCTTAAGCGCCCCGGCCCCTTTATTATCTTGTTACTACGTTTTTTTTTTTTTTTGCGTTAAATGACAGGTACAACTTTTTTCTGTTTGCGTACAGCGCGCGACGACCGATAGCACATCTGTATTTTGAACAGTTTTGTCTTTATTTAATGTTGATACTTTTTTATAGAAGTGGAATTCATTGTCTAACAAAATACATATGAATCCAAATCTCAAAGTTCACAGAAAAATGAGAAAAAATCCACAAACTTTCCTTACAATTCCACGGTTTTAATTAGAATTTTTAGAAAAATTTCGAGTGTGCATTTTTATAACCCACTAAATTCTAGTATAAAAAAGTGCAAGTTTGAAGTTGCTAGAAAATTTTTTCTCTGCCGCTGTTACGCATTTTTTCCGTGTAACAAATGCAGAATATTTTTTTTTATATTTTGCTGAGCTTTCGTTTTGTGGCTGGGTGTACGTTTCTAGCTTGTTTACTTATTGGCAGAAGCACTTGCTGTAGCTGAAAAATAAATAAAAACTGCAGATTGTTCTTATTTTTTGTTATTTGTGTTGAACAAAAGTTGTTCGCTTGAACTTTAATTATTTAGCAATGCTTTCATAATTCAACTTTTATTATCTTTTCGAGCATTTAATAAAGCATTTAAATTTCGATAATCAGATTTAGCTGTTAACGAACTTTTTACATGAATTAAATACGATTCACCATTTAGCGCTGAGAATGTAGTGTAAGAGCGTGCGAGTGCGAGAGCATGAGAGCGAAAACACGATACCAGCGAGCGGCGAAAATTGCTGAGTAGCGCGCCGTTGCACAGTGCGACGTATTTTAGAGGGATTTAAATTACAATTTGTACTTTGGTGAATACAAGGACGCCGATTGCAAAAATGCTACTTGTATGTTTTTTTTTTGTTTTTATAAATTTCATACTTTCACTGTGTATGATGAAAATTTGTGTTCCTATTGCACTGAAATTGAAATGGTACAAAATATAGAAATGATTTTTGTTAAAAACCAATGTTACTAGAGCTATTTACTCGACTTCCCGTTAAAATTTTTCTTCTATTTAAATACATTTTCGTTTTCTGAACTATCTGCTATTTACATACAGCGACTAAAACTCGCTGTTCAAATTTAAAACAGCATTTCGGAACTGTTAATTAAGGGTACCCGGTGGTCTAGAGCACGAAAATTTCACCTATTTCCACGATTTTTTTTTTGGCATTAAAAATTTAAAAAACGATGTTTCAACTTTTCGGGCTTATTGGTACGTTTATTGAGCATACAAAAAAATTTTTTTTTACTTTTCAAACATTATTTATTATTATAAAAATGCCGCTGAAGATGACCCTCTCGAAAAATCGAATCCGGACGGCGTAGATGCTTTCGAGACTTCTACTCATCTGAAACACAAAATTTAAGAAGATTCTTAATCAGAAAGAGTGCAGTTATGGTGGGAACTAGAATAAATCGAAAAAATGAAACATTGACAGAATGGCGCACTTTTGAAAAAAAAGTTCGTAAAGTCGGGTTTTTTCACTAGTTTTTTAGTTTAAAAAATAGGAAATTATTTAAATAAAATTATGATTCTAGTTCCAACGATAGCGATACATATTGTGAACAACATATCAAAATTTCAAGTGATTCGGGTGAATAGTTTTTTTGTTTTCCTCCCCGCCGTGCCGAAAAAAGTCGTTTCGAGATCAATGAGTTTAAAGTTTGAGGTACAGAAGCGCGCGGACCGCTCTCTACCTAGTTAATGGGCTGTAGGAGCTATAATAATGGGAACTTCCGCATGAAAATTGCACAGTATATTCTTAAGATACTATACTTTCGAAATATCGTAAAAACAAAAAATCGGTTTTTTGAAATTTCTAGACCACCGGGTGTCCCCATAATTCAGTTTGGAAAAAAGCATATTCGTCAATTGTTTAGAATCCACTTCATTAATTCCCTTAACTAAATAAAATAATGAAATAAAAATAATGAAAATTATAAAATTCAAGTCCAAACGAATAATTACACAAAATTGTATGCCCTTGAAATATTATATAAAACTCTCTGATCAGTATTTAGTGCCTAATTCGTTGGCCTTTATTACTGTTTTTTAAACGTTCTGGCATAGATTCTATAAAGTTTTTACATATGTCTGGTGAAATATTATACCATTATGTTTCCAGATATTCCTTCAGTAGGTCGCTTGTGTTCCAAAAGCTAAACAAATTAGTTTGTTTTTAATTTTTTTCGTTAATTTGTTTCTAATTTTTTTAGTTTTTTGGAGAATTTTTCGGATTTGGAATAGTTTAGGGCAGCTGTATATGAGCCGCATTGCCTAACATTATCTTTAAGATTTCCAGATATTAAAAATTAAATTTAAAAAAAATTAATTTATTGAAATTATAAAATTTTAATATTATATCACTTTCTAACTATAAAATAACTATTTCCCAAGCCTGTGCTTGAAACATACTTCCACTTTATTTCAGAATTACCTCCATGATTCACAGTAGCCTTTACATTATTCGGCTCAGTATTGGTCTTTTTTCAGTCATAACAGTTTTTATTCGAAGCTCTTCAGTTACATTTGCTTATTGCCTTAATACAATAAAATAAGTACGAAAATAAGTGATTTAGTTATATTTTTTATACATACATATACTTTATCCAGTAGTCTATGTAAATTAAGTTGTACTTAGTCTTGCCATAAATTCTGTGACCAATTTTGTAATGCATACTGCGAGAACAAATTCCATTATTTTTGCTTTTGTTCGTATGCATTGTCCACTCATAAATTATACTCAATTTCGTGGCAAATTTCTCTTGATGAGAAAATTTTTGAATGTGGAAGAAATTTTTAATAAGCAAAACGACAAAGTCTACGCTAATAATTCTAAATACGCGTGACCACCATCCAGCCTCCGTAATGGTTTGGTGGGGAGTGTCTTGTAAAGGCGTTACATCTCTTCATTTCTGCGAAAAAGGAATTAAGACCAGGGCAAAAGTGTACCAGGAGGATGTCTTAGAAGGCGTGGTGAAGCAGTTGAGGAGCAGTGTTCTCTTCAATGGAAAGCATTCGATTTTCCCGCAAGATTCCGCCTATTAAGGGCAAAAACTACCAAAGGTAGTGGCTCAAAAACGATATTCCTGGGTTCATAGTCGCAGAATATTGACCATCTAGAAGTCAAGGTCTGAAACCATTGGACTACAGTTTGTGGTCAGAATTGGGGAACATGACCTATCGACGACCTCACAGAAATTTGGAGAGTCTCAAACAATCTTTGGTTCGAGCAACGAAGCCAATATCCATGGAAACCGTGCGTGCTACAATAGCTGAATGGCCTAATCGTCTGAAGGCACTGCGTGAAAGCAAAGGATGACTATTTCGAATGAAAATTTACAATTTTTTTTTAATATTTATACGATTAAATAAGACTAACTTCCTTAAAAAAAGAGGTTGTCTGTAAAGTCGGTTTACTGACGATAGTTTAACGTGACAACGTCATAAGAAAATGCTGATGGATTGTTTGATATATACTTGGTATGGATATAGAGAAGGAGATAAATGGAATCGCAATGGAATTGATCAAGTTACATTTACACAAACGTGAAAAATGACGAAACATTTATCAAATTCATGAAAGATATGTTCAATTTCGATTGTGCAACAGGCGTTAATAAGTCAACAGCACTAAGAGGCACCGATTTGACTTTTTCGAGACACATTACACTCGAAACACTCCCTTTCATTTCCTACTTTTCCTATCATCGTCCTATTCTCAACAGAGAAATGGTTCATTACAATGCACACAGGAAGAAGGCATATGCAAATACAAATATGTGAATTTATATACAAATGCGCATATACATATATATATATGCTCACTCAAGTAGGAGAGCGCCAGATGTCGAACGTTGCCGAACGCGGGGACCGATTGTGCCTTTGTCGTTCGTTCCGCGCTCTCGCTTGCAGTTCAAGCAAGGTAACGACGCATGAGCAAGATAACGACGCACTTTTTGGTGCGTGCAGCCGGCTACATCGAATTATAAGGCGTTATCACTTCAAAAAAATATTATAATTTCATACCTATAACGGACTTAACTTGTAACAAAATTTATTGCAGCGCTAAGTAGGTATAAAATAAGACTTTCAATATAATAATAATATTCTTTAGTAAAGAAAATGATCTTATGAGTTTTCAAATAATAAACCAATCAATCAATAAAAAACGACCGTCATACGAGATTATCCCCTTAAATAAATTTTCGACCTTTCATCGAAAATAAAAACTTACAGCCACCTTGATTTATTTCGCCTCCAAACGGTAGCAACAGAAATAACTCTGTCGCCGACAGAGCAACAGAAATAAATTTCGCTTCTAAACGGTAGCAACAGAAATAACTCTGTCGCCGACAGAACAACAGAAATAAATTTCGCTTCTAAACGGCAGCAACAGAAATAACTTTGTCGCCGAGTGCATTTCGTCTTCCGCCATCATTTTGTTCAATGTTATTTGCGCTACTTATACTCGTAAGTGCTCACCACTTCACTGCGTGAAATTCGCTGGCGTGCACTCGTCGTTCGCTCTAGTTGAGTTTAGGCTATGAAAGTGATAAATATAACCGCATTGTTTGAAGTGACCAGTGCTTTTCAAATTGTGCTAGATTTTTTAGTGAATGGTCAAAGCGTTGGCTATAAATTCTAGCTGTACACATTAACCGAATGCTGCTCCAAACGAATTTCAATTCGGAGTGAAAAGAAATTAGAACTTCTAGAGAATTAAAGATATCTATACAAATACATAGGTATGTCTATACTTCTCTGTATAAGTAAAATATTTTAAATGCTAAGTAATTAATACCTACATAGAGTATTGACGAAGAGGAAATACATTTTGCGCATGCACATCCGGCCGACAAAATCAACTTTTGCGTGCACACATGAGCAAGACCTTCCTACATATGTACGTATACTCTGAAAATAGGGCTGAAAAAAGACGCTTGTATCTGGCCGTTTGTATAAATCAATGTTAGTACGTACAAAATTATTCTTAATTAAAATTACTCATACGACCTTTTTTAATCCAAGCAAATCTAAAGTACTTGTATAACGGAACAGGGTTACCTCTCTGGTCAAGAGACTGGTTTATTGATTTATTTGTAAAACAATATAAAATATAATAAAATGAAGCAAAATGAGATAGAATTAAATAAAATATTGGGAGGTTGAATTAGTTTTAAAGGTGACACACAGATGGCGCTATTTATCACTTTATCGCGTTGGCAATACTGAATATATATTCATGACAAAGCCTTATCCCTAGGCTTTGTTTATCAGTATCTGTCATTTCGCTGAAGTATAAACAACGCAGTGTTTTCGTGCTCCGAGTATGTCAACTTTCGTGTCGTCGAAACGCAATTTGCGGGAAGCTTTGCTTTTCTGCCTCAATTTGAAAAAAAATACAGCCCAAGCCCGTGAATTGCTGTAGGAGGCCTACCCAGACCATACTCCGTCGATTTCAACATGTGAGTACTGGTTTCGACGATTCAAAAGTGGTGATTTTCACACCGAAGGCAAGGAGCGTCTTGGCCAGCCCAAAAAGTTCGAGGACGCGGAATTGGGGGAATTGGTAAACGAGGACTCGTGCCGAACCCAAGAAGAGCTTGCTGAATCATTGGGCGTTGATAAATCAACCGTTTGCAAGCGTCTAAAAGCGATGGGAATGATCCAAAAGCAAGGACATTGGGTCCCGTACGAGTTGAAGCTGCGCGACGTCGAACGGCGATTTTTGACGTGCGAATTGCTGATCGAGCGACAAAATCGGAAGGGTTTTTTTGCATCGGGTGGTGAC
>JAYXIM010040251.1:0-19406 GCA_037575425.1 Anastrepha fraterculus
TAGCGACGAAAAATGGATGCACTACGATAACCCAAAACGCAAAAAATCATGGGGTTTGCCCGGCCACGCATCAGAATATTCACGGCCAGAAAATCATGCTCTGCATTTGGTGGGATCAGGTCGGCGTCGTATATTTTGAGCTGCTCCAACCGGGCGAAACAATCACGGGGGATCGTTACCGACTGCAATTGATGCCTTTAAGCCGGGCATTGAAAGAAAAACGGCCGGAAACGGTAAAAAGGCACGACAAGGTTATTTTTCAACATGACAACGCTCGGCCGCATGTTGCTCAACCTGTAAAAAAATACCTTGGAACGCTTGGCTGGGAAGTGTTACCCCACCCGCCGTATAGTCCAGACATAGCTCCCTCCGATTATCATTTGTTCCGGCATATGAGTCTCGATTTGGCGGACCAGCGGTTCTCCTCGTACGAGGCTACCAAAATATGGGTTGAGTCATGGATAGCCAAGCAGCGGCCAGAATTTTGGAGAAACGGCATCCGGAAATTGCCCGAAAGATGGGCGAAAGTTGTAGCTAGCGATGGCCAATACTTCGAATAAAATATTTTGTACCGTTTTTTCACAATAAAGCCCCAAATCTTCGAAAAAAACCTTTAAAACTAATTCAACCTCCCAATAGTAAAATAAATAAATGTAAATAAATCTAGTAGAATAAAATAAAAAATGCGATAAACTAAAATAAGATAAAAATAAAACAATTTAAAAGTTAACTTTTATTTATTTATGTATTAAACCAAATAATGAAAATAATTAGAAAAGAAAATAAATGCAAACTTTCATAAAAAAAAATTATTAAATTGAATTGAAGTAAATATTACATAATAGGATGAAATAATTAGAATAGAATAAATGAAACAAAAAAAAAATAAAAATGAAAAAAAAAATTAAAAGCTAGATTTTATTTTATTTTTGAAACAATATATATTTAATTAAAAAATAAAGCAAAATTAAATTAACTTAAAGAAAATAAATCAAATTAAATTGAATTATCTCTAATAGAATAAAAAATAATAAAATAAATTAAATTAAATAAAAGTAAAACAGATTTAGCGCTAAATTTTATTTATTATTATTAATTTATTTATTAAAAAAGGAACCAAAATTAAATTGAATTAAGGAAAATAAATCAAATTAAACTGAATTAACTCCTATAACATAAAATATAATAAAATGTAATAAAAATAAAAAATTTCGGGCGCTAAATTTTATTTATGTATGTATGAAATGGATTCAAATAAAAATAAAATAAAATAAAATAAAGTACATATAAGAAGAATGAATGAAGGAAACTAAAACATAATGGTTGGTTGGTTTAAGGGTGACCCCGCATCGGAGTGCCACATAGACCGCAAGTTGGGTCCGTTGTGTTGCCCTAGAGCTCATTATTTTATATGATTTCCTCACCTAACCGAGATTTTTTATTATAGATTTTGGTCCAAAATATTAATTCGTTTCGAGAATTTGATGAGAGATTCGATTTTCAGGTCCGAGAGTACTGAAAGATTGTCAATTGTTGGAGAGCCTAGAAGAGCGAGTCGACTTCTGGCTAGACCTGGACAACTACACAGCAAATGCCAGCTCGATATTTCCTCATCTTCGTCCTCGCAGTATCTGCACAGGTCGTTTTGAGGAACCCCGAGCCGACGTGCGTGAGTGCCCAAACGGCAGTGACCGGTGATAAGAGATATTATATGCCTTAGTTCGTGTTTCGAAAGACTTATAAGGGTTTTTGTCTGTTTCAGATTGTAGGATGGCCAGATTTGTCTGGTCGTAACGCAAGTAGTTTCCACTCGCCACCTCCGATCAGCAATGCTGTGAAATTCTCGATCAATGAGCAATTTACATGTTGAGAGCGGAATGTGAATTGTGGGTAAGTTACTAACATTTGATTGCGCAACTCCAGCTCTTGCGAGCTCATCAGCTTTGCAGTTACCTTCGAATCCACTGTGACCCGGTATCCAGATAACTTGAACAGAATTCTGAACACTTATCTCGTTAAGAGATAAGAGAGACAGGATCGAACCACATCTGAGTGAGTATAAGAGGAGCTGAGTGCTCGAACGGCCGCGTGACTGTCAGTGAAAAAGCGGATATCCTCTAGTGATATTCTCTTTTCTAAGATAGTTTTCGCAGCATACCAGATAGCGCATACTTCCGCTTGGAATACGCTACAGTAGTCGGGTAATCTAAATGATAGATTGATGTGAGGGGAATTGGAAAAGATTCCAAATACCACTTTGCCGTCTTGTTTTGAACCATCTGTATATATAATCAGAGGGCCATCGATTTCGGTAAGATTTGTCTTTCATTCTTCCCTGGTTGGGAGTGAACAGGAGAATAGCAGGGGTGGTGATGGAAGACTTACATGATAGTCTATGTCGGAAAAGTTCCTATTCAGTATGGCCGAATGGCCAAGATACTTTTTCCATTTCGATATGGCATTCATGTGTGTCGCTGCTTTCGCTGCAATCGCTTTGCCAGCCAGATCGATAGGGAACAAGTGAAGCAACGTATTTAGAGCCTTAGTAGTGTTGTACTTAAGCATCCTGTTATCAGGAGGCAGGCTGTTCTTTGGACTCGAACAATTGTGGCTGCTCTACACCGTTTTTCGAGTGCTGTCCACCATACAACCACACCGTAGAAGAGTATCGGTTTGATGAACCGAGGTGAAAAACCCCAGGTTTTGCCTAAAGCTTTCTTACAAGTATAGAGAGCTATGAAAACTTTTTTACATCTGTTTTCGATGTTCAATTTCCAACTCAACTTCCTATCTAGAATAACTCCTAGATATTTAGCTGAATCAGATAGAAGTAATGATTCCCCTTTTAAAGTTATTGTTTGCAGTGGAGGAGATTGTTGTTTCCTATAAACTTACATTAAAACAAATTATAAAATAGAATTAAAAACTATGTAGAAATAAAATAAAAACTGAATGAAATTAAAGTAAAATAAATACAATTAAATTAAATAAAATAAAAAAAAATGAAATAAAATAAACTTAATCCAATAAAGCAAATAAAATAAAATTAAGTTAATTAAATTAAGTAAAGTAAAATAAAATAATGCATTAATTGCAACTTATGCAATACCTTTTTGCTTAAAAAATATTTAATTCGTTCTGCCGGACGGACTGTTCATTAATTTTTTCTCTGAATCTTGTTACACAGTACAAGAAATTCAGATTTTGGTATTTGGGATAGAAAAGCTTATATAGTCCTTTTCTGTCAGGAGTTTACTCATAATGAACAGAAATACTTGTCTAGCCATCATTAGATTTAAGTATGCAGATATTTATTTATTTCAATGCAATATTACGCATATTAGACAGATAAACATTCCTACAATTCCAACTTCGTTGGCATAAAATACGAAATAATTTCGAAATAAGAGGATGTAATTAAAAAATGATCATGTTTTTTATGGCAGCTTATGTGTTAAACGAACAGGAGCAAGATTACCAAAGTAGAATAGATAGGCGGCGTTTAAGAGACCATTCGAATCCTCTCAGTGCACCGGATTCTACGTAAGATTAGATATGGTTATACTTTGTTGCATTCATTAAGTTTTTCTACTTTAAATTTGTTTCCAACTATCGCCTAAACAAGTACAGGTAACCCTCCTACAACGCGATTAATTGGTTCCTGAAAAACTCCGCGTTGTAGGAAAATCGCGTTGTAGGAAACTTTTTTTTCCTCCATTTTTCCTTTTCTTAAATAATATTACGCAAGTAACATTTTAAAGTTTTCTCAGCCGAATTAATTATATTAGACCTTTCATCGAATAAAAAAAATTTATTTTTTCAAAGATATTTTTCTATTTGTCTATTTCAATATAATAACATAAATTAATTCATTTAATTAACCAGCAAAAAGCAATTCATTTATTTAAATAACATAAAACTAAGGAAAATAAAATCTGGGAAAAATAGACACGGATTTTCAAATCTACATATTTCAGAGGATTTTAAATCTCAACCTTCTACAAATCCGCTTCCTCGTCCTCGCTTATTATAATTTGCTTCAAACGTTTTGCTCTTGGTCGTCCTATTTCAAAATCCGAGCTTGACCCACTATCACATTGATCCGGTTCAGCTATTATTGCTGGTCTTAAAAAAATCTTTTATTGATGTCTGCTTTGTCCTACTTCGTAAATCTTTATAGATTTCCTGGTAGGCAGATAAATCATGTTCAAGATTTCTTTTGAACATTTCTGCTCTACTATTCTTCCAACTCCTTCGCCAGATTTAAAAGTTTCTCCACACTTTTTAGCGAAAAGTTTTTGATTTCGGTGTCAGAGAGGTCGTCAGAGCTTTCTTCAATCGATAATGCTTCACTTGTCATTGCTGCTAAATCTACTTCATTTAATTCGTCGTCCACAACTAATTCTCGAATATCAGCCACATTTATTTCGTCACATCCATCGCCTTTTTTTACGTTTGCCAGTCGCACTACGTTTTCATATTCATCCTCAACGAGATTAACAACAGTTTCCTGTACTACAACCTCTGACAAAAGTGCTTTCCAAACACTTTTAGTATGTACATATGTATAATACAAACATATTATTATTTCTTTATGAGACTACGAATAATAGATATACACATATACACATGTAATTTTTGATAATTGTGTGTTTATAGAATACAGTTTATAGAATATGTATTTAAAAAATGCTTAAAAATCGCGTTGTAGGAGTCGCGTTATAAGAAACATTCCGCAATTCGCAAACCGCGTTGTAGCGAAATCGCGCTATAGAAGTACCGCGTTATAGGAGGGTTACCTGTACGCTTTTTTAGAAGTGCTCAATGAAGTAAAACCTTTCGTCGGAGAAACGCCCGTACCTATTTTACTAAAGCTGGCAGCAAGTCTTAGGTTTTTCGCAGAAGTTTCCAATCAACGTTCCGTCGGAAAGGATACAGATATTGCTATGGGTAGAAGCACAGTTTCAAAAATATTAGCCGAAATGATCAATGCTTTGGAAAATGTTCTGTGTATTGATGGAACACATGTGGCTCTGATTAAACCTTTTGAGAACGAGCATCTATTTTTAACCGTAAAGGTTTTTTTAGCATAAACGCTATGATTGTAAGAATAAATTTATATTGTGTTTCTAAAATTTAAAATTTACTGCCTTTATTTTACACATTTGTGAGAGCAGTAGATGCAACTCGGTCTGGGGCAAGCCATGACGCTTTCGTATTTAGTATGAGCAGTGCAAAACACTATTACCTATCGCAGTATGAAGCTGGTGACCGAGGGACTTGGCTACTGGGAGATTCTGGTTTTAGTATAGAGCCATTTCTACTGACTCCATATAGAAACCCAGACCCAAGATCAGCAGAACACAGCTTTAACCAGCAGCATGCAAAAGCACGTAACATCGTAGAACGTGTTATAGGAGTATTAAAAAGTCGGTTTCGTTGTTTGAAAACTACCCTGCCATATACGCCGCAAGAGGTAGTGAAGATAATAAATGTTTGTTGCGCACTACATAACATATGTAGGAGTAATCAAATAGATGACATTGAAACAGAAAGCGTATTAGAAAACAATCCAATTGATGAGGAAATTGCTGAAAATGAGGAAATCAGTAGTTTATATAGTGTTGGCAGAAATATAAGAGACTCTATTGCTAGAAATGTAATATTATGAAACATGAAATTTATTCATATTAAAAGTAAATATATACATAACAGTTCAATAAGATTCTTTTATATTTATTTTTAGTCTCTATTTCAAGCATTTTAATTTTAACTGTTTCATGTTGCAACTGCTCCATTTTGAGGTAATGTCTTTGCTTTTGCTCTACACTTTGAGTCTTCAAGCGATTTTGCTCTGCCAGCAATTCATTTTGTTTCTCAACAGCACGACAAAGTCGTCGAATCTCTTCCCTTTCATCTTCCTACGATTTTGCAATCTTGTGTTGGTTTTCGCAAATGTTATCTAAAGTGGTGGATATTTTCTCCATACAACTAGATTGCGTTGCCATACACGTCTGAAGGCTGTCCTGCGTTGACACTCGAGGCCTTTTTGCAACTCTCGGGGTAGCCACCGCTTCCCTACTTGTTTGGGGACGTTCTTCCTCAGATTCGATAACGCTATTATTTTCTTCTGTCCCAAAGCTTCTAGAATGGTTTATGCCCTGAACGGCTGCAAAAATTCCTCAAGTTCTTACAACACATTCTTCGTTGCTCGTCATTACATGCTTATTAAAGGGTCCACCTTCTGTTGCCCTCGTTTCTAGATTGTTATGGACAACCTTTTTCCGAATGCACCCCTTCCAGTCAGACCATATCTTGAAAAAAGGCAACTCAAAAATATTTATTTTAATATTTGACTAAATACTTACTTTTTTCCATCCATTATCATCTTTTTTGGGGCGGCCCTTCTGCATTTAGCAGCGTCGTTAGCTCTTTCCACTTTTCCTCAACAGCAACTCTGTCGCCCTTCGAAAAATTCTTCGCAAATCTGGATGAGATTCCATAAACTCGACTAAAATTAGCTCTTTCTTGGAGTGCTTGTGTTTTCCCCTAAAAGTTTTTGAATAAGTTTTAAATATCTTAAATAAACACTTTTATATACATAAATATATGCAGTTATTTTGAGTAAATACTCACATTTTGATAAATTTATTTCAACAAACAGTTTATAAGAATGCCACAAACCGCTAACGTTTGAGTTGCCGAAAATTTAACTGGAAAATTTTAACGATTTCGATTTCCAGAACAGTGTGACAAAACGATTTGCTGATGTTCGAAAAAAAAAACGAAAACGGAACGATTTACAGAACATGTCAAACGATTTGAAAACGGAAAATGCGAAAATATTGCCCGAAAACGATTTGCAGAACATGCCTGTATTACTGCTTTTTCTTTCCATATATGTATTCTTTTATTTGTTACAATATTCGCATTATTTTTCATTATAAAAATGTTTCAAATATAGTTAATTATATAACAAAAACCTTATCAATTAAATTTCCAAACTTTGTACCAAATTCACAAAAATTTAACAAATTTCATTGAAATCAGAATCTTTCGAAGACTTCTGGGTATGCAGTTTCATAGCCAATTCAATTTTAGTATAATAAACTGAAAATTCGAAGGCGCTCAAAAATCGCGTTGTGCCGCATTTTTTTCCATGTAAAAGACTTCGGGACGTGTACTACTATATACGAAAGGAAATTTTGCCAAATATTTTCGTAATAAATTTTAATTCTCAAACGTCCTATTTAAGATGGAGTTTTAGGTTTTTCTTAAGAAAGCGCTCAAATTGGCTTATAAAAAGTAAGAAGGAGATTAAAATGTTCACAAAAATTGTACTCATGAAGTTCTATTATAGAATATTGGGAATTATGTGACAGAAATCGGCGGGTAACACTTCTCATACATCACATAACGATTGGTATGGTGATCAACCGTTTAAAAGGGAGATGTGCGGACTTATAAATTGGTTCTAGAAATTGGGCTACTCTACTCCAAAATTATATCGGATTATGTTATTAAATTTTACCAATTTTTCCAAAAATTTGAAAGAAATAATATAAGTTCAGCTATTTTCGTAAATTTTCCAGAATGCGCCAAAAAATCAAATTCTTACCTGCTCTGAAACTTAGAAAAGAAAAAACTCAACCTTCATTCCACTCGAAACCTTTTATGATTAGTTTGATTTTTTGCAGTTTCGATCGATTACACACAGTTTATTACTGAATGAGCCATCGATCCTTAAATCTAAGCATTTCATCTTCTTCTTCAATTCTATTTACATACAAGTGACATTTTTTTCGATTACATACATACAAAAAATAAATAAATAGATTACAAAATGTCTTAGAATTACCCGCATAAATCCGAAGAAGAAATATTCCGCCCATGAAAACGCAGACCCTAACCCGATCACCCTAAGCTACAAACTAAATTATCGTGTTTTTAATCCAAAACTCCTTGATCATGTCCGAGCCCTTTTCTGCAATCATTATTACCGGCGCATTTGTGTTGGCACTCACCAACTTCGGCATAATACTCGCATCGATCACCCGCAAGCCGCGTATGCCATACACACGCAATTGTGGATCCACCACAGCTTCGGGATCCCAATAAGGGCCCATTTTACAAGTGCCCACCGGATGATAAATAGTTACTGTGTAGTGGCGTATCATACACTCCCAATAGGGATCAGTGAACATCTGCAAATGCTGACAGCCGGGCCATTTGATCGATGAGATGCGCGAACCAAAGCGCTGCATGGCTTTTGTGCGCGAGAGCGCCACTGCGATCTTCGCACCCTCTACTAGAGTCTTTGTATCGAGATCGTCGCTTAAGTAATTCGGAAAAATGTATGGGTAGTCGAAGGGATTGTTGCTACGCAATTTGATCGAGCCAATACTACGCGGACGCAACAACATTGGTATAATGCTCCAGGCATCGCGATTGTTTATCTTCTCGAATACTGCGCGATAGAAAGCGTCTGTGAGACCATGTGCTTTGCGCAACTGAGAACCACCATCCGAGTTTGTCGAGCCAGACACGAAGTGAAATTCAATGTCAGGCCAATCAAGCGAAGCGTTGGCATATTTCGTATTCACAAAAGCAAGACCCTCAACGCCGCCAAGTATGGTGAGTGGTCCTTGTCCGAAGACAGCGTACTGCAGCACTGTCGACATGGAGTGAAAGCGGCTCTCCACAATGGAAACTGGTTGATTGACGAGAAATGTGAGTCCACCAAGTCCAATGTGATCCTGCATGTTCTCACCTACATTGAGGTCTTTAATGACAGGTATGCGATGTTTGGCCAACTCTTTACGTGGTCCAATACCTGATAACATCAGCAGTTGTGGAGAGTTGACGGAGCCACCCGATAAGATGACCTCTTTCGTGGCGCGTATGCGGTAAATGCGCTGATTCTTGACAAATTCAACACCGAATGCTAATTTCGTCACCGGATCGATCATGATGCGTGTAACGTGTGAGTGCATAGATATGTGTAGATTAGAACGTAAGCGAGCTGGTCGTAGAAAGGCCTTGGCGCTGCTGCAACGACTACCGCGGCGAGTTGTGCCCTGTGCTATCATAAAGCCTGCCTGTTTCTCGCCATTCAAGTCCCGATTCTCGTAACCCATTTCGACACCAGCTTCAACGAAACTAGCCGCCAGCGGTGTGTGATAGGGAGCCTCACCCACTGTCAAATAGCCACCGGTTGAATGGTAAGGGGTGCTGGCCAAGTAGGGATTTGTATTATCCTCCGACTTTTTGAAGTAGTATAAAGCATCACGATAACCCCAACCAGGATTGCCTAGTGCCTCCCAGTTGTCATAGTCGATTTTGCTGCCACGTAAATACAACATATAGTTCAGCACACTGGAACCACCGAGCACTTTACCGCGTGGCCAATTACAGCGTCCATTATTCATAGCTGTGGAAAGAGGAAATGTTTTTATTGTTATCTTGTAAAGTAAAGTTATCGAGCTTACCTAAACAAAATTTGCCGGAAGGTTCCGTTTTATATTTCCAATCCATTTTGCTCAATTGTAGGTATCCAGCCATCAGTGGCACATCCGAAATTTCAGTTTCATCGCCGCCGGCCTCCAATAGGAGGACATTCCAATTTTCCACCTCCGTTAGCCGGTTAGCCACCACTGCACCCGCTGAACCGGCGCCTATCACTATGAAATCATAGCGCTCAAGTATCTCATCAGTGGGCAGATCCTCCGCTCTCGACTCGGGATCCATAATCTCCTCGTACTGGAAATAAGCTATGGCCGCAACAAGCATCGGTATAAACCAGCTGTTGCTGGTGGCGGCCGTCACAGCGCCACCTATCGCCGTTGCCGCGCCTACAATTGCGCTCATTTTTAAGAATTACGGGAAAGGAGTTTTACCAGTTTTTACTATTTGTTTGCAAGCGCATTGGAGAAATCAACTGCAATAGAAAATAAAGAAAAATATTAAAATACCTCGAATATTGTTGAGTGGCGGACAATTTTGGGATGTGCATTAGGCCGGGTCGATTTGTGGGGAGGCAAAAAAATCGCCCATTGCTCTGTGAAAATCATATTCTAGGGATCAAAATAAGAAACTTTGCCGAAGGAACCATACCTCTAAAACGAATTCTGATGTCCCCCAATTTGGGTCGAACTTTTTAGTTTCTTTTCTCATGTAAAGGCCAAAAATGGTGATATTTTGAAATGATTGTGTGGGGAACCCCCCAGAGGAGTTCCAGGGGGTGTGCCACTGGCATGGGTGGATCGGCCGTCCAAAGTAAGTGCGGGTCGGTCATACGTTTGGACTCGATTGGAGCACTCTAAATGGGTCAAAGTGGGATTTTTCGTTCAACCCAAATTGGGGGACATCAGAATTCATTTTAGAGGTATGGTTCCTTTGGCAAAGTTTCTTATTTTGATCCCTAGAATACGATTTTCACAGAGCTATGAGCGATTTTTAAATCGACCCGCGCTAATGTGCATATAAGAATTAGAGGCCAAGCATACTGAAGTCGTTTCTGTTTTACCAGACGACCAGTTGAAGAAAAAATACCATCTGAAGCGTATCATAAAACACGGCCGATTTGAAGCGACTGCTGACATTAGTTAAGTTTTTAGAGAAGATGCAACCATTCAAGCGAAAATTCATTCAATTCAATATCGTTCCGCAAGCACCGTATTCGCCTGATATGGCTGCATGTGACTTTTTCCTGTTTCCCAAGCTCAAGTTGCCGCTCCGTGGAAAACATTTTGAGACAATTGAAGTCATAAAAGAGAATTCGAAGAACACACTCGAGCTTGACTTGTTTGCAGTAGCACAGAAAACAAACTATGTGACATGTCACGCTGAAATTTGCCATGTAAGCTTATAGCAGTCCTACCAAAAAAACAAAAAATTTATTTTTGCCATATGTCATCCGCGGACCGTTTTATTGATAACGTCTCGTTCATATTTGAGCAGAAGGTATATTGTATTTTCTCCAGCAGAAAAAAATGTTTTTAAATGTTGTTAAATTTTATTTCGCAATATTTATCATCGGTGACTTCAAAGCTTAACACTACCCGTGAATGGGTCCACAAATCTTACGCAGATACACCATGTTAAACACTTCCATCACGTCGTATTATTTCATCAACTAGGCCTCTACCCCGTAGTTTACAGTGTCCAGTTTGTCCAGACAACACCTTATTTCTGAAGTAGTTACCAAGAAAGTGTTGCCGTTACATATCTTTAATGGCTTAGTTTATGCTGAGTGTCAAGAAAAGAGCACATAAAAAAGCTCTGTAAATAAGAGTATTCCTAGAAAATATAATCCTGGAAACTGGTTAGGCCAATACCGTCAACTTAAGTAGCTTACCATTCAGGTCCCCGGGATTACGTAGTATAATAAATGCACAAAAAAGTAAGTAGTCTTATACATTTTCTATTTCGTCCTTCAGAGAATTCAGGTAAAGCTGTATTTTTTTAGAAAACTACTCCCATCTCTAAATATTCGAGATTCGGCACCTCCTTTTGTCTTACACACATCGTTGAATAGAAAAATAGAATCGTATAGAAGAGCCTCTCGGAGTGGATAAATTCTTTCTTATTGAAGAGGCTGGCAAAAACGTACCAGCAAAAGAAATTGGGGAAAATCTTTGAAAATGATAAAACTTTGTTGTTAACAAACTAAACCTATAGAAAGAACGCAAACGAAGAAGAAATTGCCCAAGCTAATATTATCAGGGCAGGTTATTAGGCATCATGTAATTAATTCTGTTGCACGGTTACTTAAATTTGGTGCTTAAGTGGCTAGATTGTGCCCATCTACCCTCAATTAATGGTATTCCAATTGTGTTTTCTATGCAGAGCGTCAAGGGACCTCTTTCCTGGTTTTACCTGGAGAGGGCTACCTTGAGTAAGTGTGATAATAAAATACCGATTTCTGGGCGATGAAATTTTGCAAGACAGGAGATGGCATTTTAGTGGACAACAACTAATCCCACGTTACCTGAATACCAGATGGGTACCAGATGAAATAAAAATAAATTTGTAAAAGATGGTGCACGCATTGAGATTGAAATGTGCAGTAACAACGTAAACATCCTCATAAATGTGGAGGAATGCTGCTGAAGCCACATCTCTTGTCCAGCTATAAATCCAGGTTGTTCCGATTACGTAGAACCGCCTGTGGTTGGAACTACTAAATTCAAATAAAAACTCTGTGCAAGTGAACGACTATTTATCTTTAGCTCCTCTTATTATTTAAGTTTGCGGTTCCCAATCAAAACTATGTCAATGTTTCCCAACTAATTTTAATTTTTCAATTATTCTCCATACTTTTCCGAATTCCTTTACGATACGTTTGATCGATTTTCAATAATCATGATTTCAATAACGAATTGAAGAGGATTCAGGTAAAGTTGGCAGAGTAACGCTGTAATTGATCATCTTCAAATGTTTAATACTCGTGATGGGACTTAATAGAGCAAAGTTGGAATGAAAAGATTTTGCAAACAAAGAACAAATCGGATTTGAGATGAGTGGGAAATAGTTTTCATACGTTATGAATTATGAAATATTTTTTCTCTAATGCTTCATAAGACCACATCGCGGAAAAGTTTTCTAGACCATTCTTAGTTTTTATAAACAATGTTTTTATAATATCCTAATTTAATTGAGAAAAAAGTTAGGTTAAAATAATAATGATGATTTTTTATGTATGAATGCATACTCAACTTATTACATCTGTCACAAATATCAGTCACTAGTTAGAAAGTTTCACATACGAC
Organism: Anastrepha fraterculus; assembly: GCA_037575425.1. Lineage (NCBI taxonomy): Eukaryota > Metazoa > Arthropoda > Insecta > Diptera > Tephritidae > Anastrepha > Anastrepha fraterculus. The sequence goes on from JAYXIM010040251.1 coordinate 12,771, forward strand.
TTAGTTTACGGTTTCAAAATATTGGGTAGTCGAAAAAGTCTTTTCGTATTTTGTCAATAGATCTATCTCCAGTGCTACCAATCACATTGTGTCATATCATATGGTGTTAGAAAGGTGACATTTTAAGCTTCATTTAACCAAAAAAAAATTTAATTCGGAAAGGTTGAAAAAAAGTTATAGCTGTTCAAAAATGAGTGAAAATAATGAAGAAATTCGCTATAAGGAAGACTGAATTAACATCTGGGATTCTTTGCTGAAACGAAATGGAATCGAACCATTTCTGAAGCGAATGGTAACAAGAGACGAAAAGTGGATCAAATACGACAATAATGTGCGAAAAAGATCATGGTGCAAGGGTGGTGAAGCTCAACAAATGGTCGCAAAGCCAGGATTGACGCCTCGAAAGGTTATGCTGTGTGTTTGGTGATATTGGAAAGGAATCATCCACTATGAGCTGCTCCAGCCTGCTCGAACGATTGATTCTACACTTTACTGTCAACAACTGATGAGATTGAAGCAAGCAATCGAAAAAAACGGCCAGAACTGATCAGCATGAAGGGCGTCGTCTTCCATCAGGACAACGCTAGGCCACACACATCTTTGATGACTCGGCAAAAACTGGGAGAGCTTGGCTGGGAAATTTCGATGCATCCACCATATAGCCCTGACCTTGCACCATCGGACTACCATTTGTTTTGGTCAATGCAGACTTCCCTTAATGGAGTAAAGTTGGCTTCAAGAGAAGCCTGTGAAAATTACTTGTCGCAGTTTTTCGCCGAGAAACCACAAAAGTTTTACCCTGAGTGAATAATGTCTCTAGAAGAAAAATGGCAAAAGGTGGTCGACCAAAATGGTACATATTTGGTTTAATAAAGTTCATTATAAATATAAAAAAAAATGAGTTGAAGTTTGATTAGAAATACGAAAAGACTTTTTCGACTACCCAATATAAATAAGCAATCTTTCTATAAAATTAGATTTTTTGGCTCTATGAAGAACTAGACTCTATATAGTTGGAAAATATTTGTTTAACTATATTAAGAATTGTAGCACAGGTACTAAGCAGCCAGAACCTTTGCCTTAAAACCAAAATACGATTTGTAAGATGCTATGTTTGGTCGGTTCTTCTCTATAGAGTCGGTTCTTCTCTATACTTTAATGCATAACTTAGTGAATACTTTAACCTATTCAGTCAACCTTATTTCTCTTTCCTTATCTACAACACCAGAACGCACACCACAAATAGGATGAGGAGCTCGGCCAAACACCGAAAACAAAATATATAGAAGCGTTAAGAAATAGTGAGAAAAAACCTTCCAATCATAGTCGATGAGAAGCTTTTGCGATGATCGTTTGAGCGCAACAGCCAGTCATATCTCTTACCATGAGTTGTGGGTCTCCTTCAGCAACTGCTAGTTTTAGTTTCTAACGCAATCATCTTTCTTTTAACTTTTTTTCGGTCTCGGTTATTCATTTTAAGAGACTATTTATATTAAAAAATTAAGTTAAAAGTCACAGAAAGCTTTATCAGAATGAAAAGGTAACTAACTTATCTTTACTGCCATTATAAATATAATCCTGCCTTTATTGTGGAAGGATATGGTATATAGTTCGATAATTTATTGAAGTTATAGGTTTCAAGGCAGAGAGGATGTTGAGGAGACTTTAAAACACCTTCTGTGCGCTTGTCCGGCATTATTAAAAACGCGACTAAAATGCCTGGGAGCCCCACTGTTTGAGGGTCTGGAAGACGTCTCAAAAGCGGAGCTCCCAGCCCTACTTAGATTCGCCAAAAGCGCTGACATCCTACATGATGTCTACTTCAGGTATTCATAGAGGTCGGTCTCCATCTGGTATCGCTAGGGACCAAAAGGTCTATGCGCGGCTTATTGCAACCAGGCTAACCTAACCTAACCTAACCTAACCTATAGGTTTCAATTCAGGTGCATATCTCAACTTAGTATAAGCATTTCCTTACATGGCATATTTCCTATTATAAATTTGAAAATTAAGCCTTAAAATGTAAGTTGAATGTCACACCTGCTAACGTGGAATGAGTCAAAAGGGAAATAGAATGGAAAGTAAATACTCGTATAAGAATATTGAACAGTTATGAAAAGAAAGTAAATTCACACATTCAAACACACATTAGATAGATATCTTTTTCTAGTCAACCTAATAGAGGTGGACATTCCCTAACTGTATTTGCCTTAGCCCTAATTTGCTTGTATGAATTTCAAATATGCGTTATATTACCAAATTTCGTAATCGAAATGCTAATAATTTATAGGAGTACTCGTACATATCAATTCGTGACTCAGGTGCCAAGCGCAGCCGAACTTCCGCCAAGTTTATGCGCCATTTGCGTCTTTTCGAATTTTCGTCTACTCACTGAACAATGGCTTATGGCAAATTCGAAAAGACCGAAATCACAGTTATTTATTATTATGCACACATATATGCATACATTTATACAGTTTTGAAAAGTGGACTTGAGAAAATTGCACTGAAGTCGAAAATTACGTGGCCTGTAGACCGTCACCTCGCCTCAATCGCACCAGCTAATTGGTATGTATTTAATGTCATCAATGACTGTGTGCTGAGCAAACATTTCCGCGAAGAGTGCGAAGAGTTTGTGAATGTATATTTGTAGGTATGTGTGTATGTATGTATGGATATGAATACCCTACAAGACAGCTGACAATCATATTAGCACTCATATTATCATCATCGCTATCATCATCCAACTACACAATTTTGTTCTAGCCATGGGAAAGTTCTGATAGTTTCCCCTTGTCGGTGTGATATTCTATCTCTCTTTTACCAATAGCAATTTCTTATAACTGAAAAATATATCTACTCTGCTCTAAAACTACTCATTTTCGTCATCAAAAAGTAATCAGCACAAACTCATCAATAACTCCTCATCAAAAAGTAATCAGGCTGATGAGTTTCGTTAACTTGTTTTATTTAGAAATTATAAAATTTATATCTTTCATTGAGATTCGAACTCACGAATTTCGAATATTTTTTTGTTTACATTAAAAAACTTGTACACACCAATTCAGTGTTTCATCCACTGAGATTCGAACTCACGAATTTTGAAGTCTTAACCAAGCATCTACTCGTTTGGCTATAACAACTATACAACAATCACAGCTAAATTTCACACTAGAACTTTTTTCAGAGCACCACATTATTTCCTTAAAATTAATCAACACGGATGACAAAAGCTCCTCATATTCGTTAAAAAGTAATTAGACTGCGGAGTTTACTTAAAATGTTTAATTTAGAAATTATAAAATTTATATTATTGTGTTTTCATTGAGATTCGAACTCACGAATTTTCAATATTTTTTTGTTATCATTAAAAAAAATTTTCCACACCAATCCGGTGTTTCATCCACTGAGATTCGAACTCACAAATTTTCAAGTCTTAACCAAGCATCTAATCGCTCGGCTATAACAAGTATGAAAAAAAGCAGCTAAATCTCACACTAGAACTGTTTTCAGAGCAGCCACATTATTTCGTTAAAATTAATCAACTCTGATGCCTTGGCGTTTAAGGTACAGTAGATAAGTTTTCACTTCTATAAAATTGCTATTGGTAAAAGAGAGATAGAAGTCACACCGAACAGGGGAAAAGAATAATCAAATGAAATATTTGATTTCCCAATTAAAAAATGTTGTATATGCTACTCTGATAATGAGCATGTATTAGAGACTAATAAAATACTTGTAAATGTGTTGGAATTTTTGTCAAAACTGCTCAGCTCTGTCTTGTAGGGTATCTACTGACATATATTATATTTGGTCAGGAAGAAGAGCGAAGTTTGCAGATTTAGGGTATTGGGCCTAAGTATGTGCCTTTGACACAATTTTGATTTTAAGCGATGGCGCATAATGGCATATTTTAAAAGGAAAATTTTCATGCTACCAAATAACTTGCTGGCATTCCTCTTCTGAAGTGTCCAATGGTAGCAATTCATGCCTCTTGGGAGTTCTAAAAGGGCTGGGGGTAATAAGAGAAACGTAATTTTATAGTACAAAACAAACCAGTTACGAAGATGGAGAACAGGTTAGATTATAAGCAGATTAGTCAACTTGTCTTATTAACACTGAACTCACAGAGAATGAAACTGGTCCCTAGTACTATCAAAAGATTGTGTAGAGGCCTTAGATCCTACTAACTATGTACTATTTCGAGAGTTTCAATGAGAGAGAATAAAAAAATAAAGAATCGGGTATATAGGTCTGCGATCTGCAAATCATTTAACCAGAAGGCGCCCAAAAGGTACAAAAAATAGAATGTGGATTGGCCACATAATACCGTTAAAGGCTCTCAGCGAATTTTAAAGCATCAGCCGATTTACTGACGTAACCGAGGCTATGACAGGGGTTTGTTTACGAAAAAACTGAGATTGTATTGGTGATGTACAAAAGAACCAACACAGTATGCACTCATGTTGGTTGGTTGGTTGGTTTAAGGGTGACCCCGCATCGGGTTGCCACATAGACCGCAAGTTTGGTCCGTTGTGTTGCCCTAGAGCTCATTATATTATATGATTTCCCCACCTAACCGAGATTTTTATTATAGATTTTGGTCCAAGATATGAATTCGTTTCGAGAATTTAATGAGAGATTCGATTTTCAGGTCCGAGAGTACTGAAAGATTGTCAATTGTTGGAGAGCCTAGAAGAGCGAGTCGACTTCTGGCTAGACCGGGACAGCTGCACAGCAAATGCCTGCTCGATACTTCCTCATCTTCGTCCTCTTAGTATCTGCACAGGTCGTTTTGAGGAACCCCGAGCCGACGTGCGTGAGTGCCCAAAAGGCAGTGGCCGGTGATAAGAGATATTATATGCCTTAGTTCGTGTTTCGAAAGACTTATAAGGGTTTTTGTCTGTTTCAGATTTTAGGATGGCCAGATTTGTCTGGTCGTAACGGCAGTAGTTTCCATTCGCCACCTCCGATCACCAATGCTGTGAAATTCTCGACCAATGATCATTTTACATGTTGAGAGCGGAATGTGGATTGTGGCTAAGTTACTAATATTTGGTTGCGCAGATCCAGCCCTCGCGAGCTCATCAGCTTTGCAGTTACCTTCGAATCCACTGTGACCCGGTATCCAGATAACTTGAACAGAATTCTGAACACTTATCTCGTTACGAGATAAGAGACAGAATCGAACCACATCTGAGTGGGTATAAGAGGAGCTGAGTGCTCGAACGGCCGCTTGACTGTCAGTGAAAAAGCGGATATCCTCTAGTGATATTCTCTTTTCTAAGATAGTTTTCGCAGCATACCAGATAGCGCATACTTCCGCTTGGAATGCACTACAGTAGTCGGCTAATCTAAATGATAGATTGATGTGAGGGGAATTTAAAAAGATTCCAAATCCCACTTTACCGTCTTGTTTTGAACCATCTGTATATATAATCAGAGGGCCATCGATTTCGGTAAGATTTGTCTTCCATTCTTCCTTCGTTGGGAGTGAACAGGAGAATAGCAAGCTGGGTGATGGAAGACTTACATGATAGTCTATGTCGGAAGAGATAACAGTGTTCCTGTTCACTATGGCCGAATGGCCAAGATACTTTTTCCATTTTGATATGGCATTCATGCGTGTCGCTGCTTTCGCTGCAATCGCTTTGCCAGCCAGATCGATAGGGAACAAGTGAAGCAACGTTATCAGGCGGCAGGCTGTTCTTTGGACTCGATCAATTGTGGCTACTCTACACCGTTTTTTGAGTGCTGTCCACCATACAACCACACCGTAGAAGAGTATCGGTTTGATGATCGAGGTATATATCCAATAAGTGATCCGAGCTTTCTTACAAGTATAAAGAGATATGAAAGCTTTTTTACATCTGTTTTCAATGTTCAATTTCCAACTCAACTTCCTATCTAGAATAGCTCCTTGATATTTAGCTGAATCTGATAGAAGTAATGATTCCCCTTTTAAAGTTATTGTTTGCAGTGGAGGAGATTGTTGTTTCCTATTGAAGAGAACAAGATCTGTCTTTGCTGGATTCGCATTTAGTCCGCATTCGGTGCACCATTTTCACTGAATATTGATTGATTGATTGATAATCTATCATGCTTGAGTATCTCAACTAGTCACCAGTGTACAATCTGTCCTTAAAAGTATTAGCAGAAAGTTGGCGGTTTCTTGTGCTACATGATCTAGACATGGCTTTTGTATTTCCGGAAGATGTTAATGCATACCACAAGTTATTCGTCTTCGATATGATTTGTATAAAATATCAAGGGGGAGTAAATGTGTGAAACGTTGATAGGTTTGCACCGATTTTGGATCTAAAATTTGCCCACTCCTTACCTGCTCTTTACCTCCCAGACTGGTATAACGTTTTCCAAGCTGAGATCTACGCTGTGGGCATAGCAGCAAAATCGATAAGACTAATGACCTCTGGCAAACCTTACCATTTTTGTTGATATTTATTCCGTCAAAATTATTGCCTCTATTCAAGTGAAGCGGACTGTATGGCACTGGTTTGGTGGTTGGTTGGTTTAAGTGGTGATTCGTCCAGAATCCAACTAGCGCTTCCGCACCATTTTGTTGCCACATCCTGGACTGTACAGCACTACTTTATAATCTTTTTGAAATCCAAAAAG
>JAYXIM010040257.1:0-11653 GCA_037575425.1 Anastrepha fraterculus
GCGAAAAAGAATGAGGTTGATAACAAATCTTCAAGATGGCAGTAAAGAAAAAAAAATACCAGTCTAACGGTTAGACGGGATAGAAGTGAAACCTTCCGTAAGACAAACTGAGAGAATAAGACGAAAGCAGCATTAGGAGCGGGATAATTATAGGTTCATTATAATATTGTTCTAAAGTTCATATTTTATTTTCTTCATTTTATTTTATTCATCCTCAATGTTTTCAATTTCAACAAATGATACGAGTGGCTTATGATAGATAAAATATGATACAAATGCTTTGGTTTCGATGTTGTCAAAAAAAATACCCAAACGGACCGAAGAAACAAGACTTACAAATTTCTTCCTTTTTCGTCTACTTGTATTCATATAAAAATTTATGTCTCTTCCCACCAAAGCTAAATGTATTTGTATATTTCTTCTTGTATTTATTCAAGGCCGAAATCTCGGCGGTACTGCAATACCGGACTAACCCGTGGCAGAGGTGGAGCAAGCTCCTAAAACACTCCGCCCATTTCCAAAAATTAGTTTAACATTTGTTGTCCTCCGATGGAGGATCTATCAGATGTTAAGCTGATAACCACACTACCTAGTCAATAGATTTTAAATAATAAACCTAATAAACCTTTTGAGAATTACACTCTCACAAAAATTAATGTACGAAATATTTATACCGATTCACTTAAACTGACTTCCAGTATCTAAACCAAAAGACTGTTTTCAATAAATAATCAGAAATGTCCTACAATGCAAATTTCAAAAAAAGAAAAAAATTCCATTTTCGTCTACATGTATTCATCTAAAAATTTACGGCTCTTCCCACCAAAGCTAAATGTATTAGTATATTTTTTTTTGTATTTACTCAAGGCCGAAATCTCGGCGGTACTGCAATACCGGGTCAACCCCTGGCAGAGGAGGAGCAAGCCCCTTAAACACTCCGCCCATTTCCAAAAATTAGTTTAACATTTGTTGTCCTCCGATGGAGGATTTATCAGATGTTAAGCTGATAACCACACTACCTAGTCAATAGATTTTAAATAATAAACCTAATAAACCTTTTGAGAATTACACTCTCACAAAAACTAATGTACGAAATATTTATACCGATTCACTTAAACTGACTTTCAGTATCTAATATAACGCTTCGTAACTAAATAACTTTTAGACCAACAACGACAGCATGGCGCGGTAGCCGAGCGACTAGCAATGTGAGCTTCCGATCCAAAATCCTTGGTTCGAATCACGAGAAAAAATAAAAGTTATTTTTATTTAGTTGTCGCTACGTTTATATCAACATATAATATAACGCTTCGTAGCCAAGGGGGTCGCTTTTTCGTTTCACTTTTCCTCAAATCACTCCCAACGATTCTAAAGAAGTTTTCACTTCAATAATGAACAGGAAAATATTGAAATTGCTATAGAGGTACATATGTATTCTAATATATATGTATGTATATATTAAATAATCATTTCCAATTATTTACATTCAACTATTGTATAAAGGTGTCAAAACTACAACTTTTGGTGGAAATTGGAAAACACAAAATCGTGGTAGAAACGGTGTTAAGGGCAATTGAGTAATGTATCACGTGCAAAATTTGTTGCTAACACCAAATAGTTACCATTTCTATTATTTTTTAGCAATCATGCAACAATGCATTAAGCAAGCAATTTGCATATAAGTGAAACAGCCCATTCGAAAATTCAAGTGCACTATTTCGATTATATTCTCCAACAGTGTACATATTACACAAAAAGACATGAGCCCCAAAGGATTGATTGTTGCAGATTTTGAAATCTCATCCACGTTCCTTATATTGTCTGCTTTTTGTTATTCTATGTACAAATGAAATAAATTAGGTATGGAATTAGTTTGTCAGATTGCTCTTTGATTGCATTCGATTACTTGTTTATTTTGCATCTTAATTAGTTTTAACAGTTTGATTTTAACACAAGAAATTTCATGGAATTTTCGCTATTAGCTTTTTCATGGCCAAGGAAAAGCTTTGCTGAGCTTAAAGAAATTAAACATTCAGCAGTGCGTTTTGATCGATTTCATTGAGTTCCACTACGCATCTAAATAATATTAATACCAATTCGCCAGCCTTGCCTGCATTTATTATATACAACTCTTCTCATTTTTCTGGTGGCGGAATAAGGTTTTAAATTAAAAACAAATCTATTGTACAGAAATTTTTGAGGAAGGATATTAGACTTCACCCTTTCAAAATTCCAATCGTGCAAGCGTTAAGCCGAACGAATAATGATTTATTAATAATTTTGTATCTGTAGTGTGCCCTATGGCCGACACTTCGACCTAAAGGACCTCCTTAAAAGACCTTTTGGGTCCTACTACATGCTTGAGAAGTAGTTAATATGGTACTAGTCCTATTGACTGGCACTGCTACTTAAAATATTTTACATCGGGTTCTATTTAGACTATATGTTCTCTGCCTCAGGTTTGGAATTGGTTGGAGGCCAAATTCTTTCAGTAAATTTTCCGCGTTGCGAACAAATTTCAGAATACCTGCAATGTCTGTCTCATTCCCAATATATGAATTTGAATGAATGAAAAATCAATTATTTTCCTCATGTTTACTTTACGCTTGCTACTCAGTTTCCTATTGTAGGTAAAATATTCTATAAGCCTTTTGACTTGACAGAGTTCTTGCGTGACTTCCCAATGAGTAATTGCTTGAGCATTTTCCAAAATATTTACCCTGTATTTAGCTTCTGCCCAGTTGAAACCACAATATGGCTTGGTTGTCTGTCTTTCTTGTTGCCCCTCATATAATTTCCTCTCACACTTATTGAAATTGCTTGCATTTCAACCTGAAACGTCAGGGCATTTGCCCATTGGTTTGGAGATTTTCGTGTTTCGACAATAGATTCTCGCGCAGACTCCAGTATTTGTTTTCGAACCGTCTGTGAACCATTCGACCATTCATAGCGGACTGAGATTATAATTTTAATGTACAAATTATATTCTGATCCGTTGTTTTTATTTTGATACTCCATTTTGCATCACTTTCTCTTAGCTTTCCTGACCTGACTCCGCCCAACGAACAACGATGCCTATGAATTAATTTACTATCCTTAATAGATAAGGTAACTCTATCGTCAGTAACTATGAAATTGATAGTTGTTTTTATATGGCCAAATTTTATAGAAGTTCAAAACAATAAGAACTAATCAGTATGACTTCCAAAGTTTAAAGAATATCAATCAACGCTTGGGACGCTTCACTAATAAAGGGTTTTTCAAAAGATGTCACTAGTGAATAATTCCTAGAGGATAAACTTTTACGTTAAATCTGCGCAAGAAAGCTCATGTAAAGAAAAAAGGAGAAGAGCTTGATATAAGCTATTAGAAGGCGCTCAAGCTTATCAGTCCTAGACATACTTATTTACAAATAATCACTAAGACCCTTTGGACTTACGGTAAATAATTCTGGGGATGCGCTAGACAAAAACACACCACCTCTATCAAATGTCTGCAAAAAAAAGTCTACTATAATTCTCCCAATACACCAAAGCTCAAAAGTCAACTTAAATGCCAGAAATAAGTCAAAACGTGAAATGTGTATGGATTAATTTCGTTAGAGGGTATTGTATATTTCTTTTACTTCATGGAAGTTGTAGTACATTTACCGATTTTCCAAAAGAATGTGCAAAAGTTGGCCACTCTAAAATAAGATTCTAACACAAACTTACAAATCGCCGATACACGTACAATTTTTTCCGCTCGTCTCTCCGTTATGCAGTCAAGGGCATTTATGGAACTTTGTTATTGTTTATTTGTTGTATTGAACAGTGTAAATTAAAATAAATTTTTATAAAAAGGAAATGTCATAATATTTTCATCATCACGAACTACTACAGAAAACCTTGATATTCTTTCAACCATTTCGATTTTGAACAGTACGAAAATGACTTGGAAAAATTTTTTGTGAGAGTAATTAGTACTGACTAGCTGGGAACTACATTTTGCGGCTAGGCACACATCCTATAACAAGAACAAACAAGTATTTTGTTATTTCCATGCAAACAAGCACATTAAAAAATATACTCCCATATAAAAAAGTACATACATATGAACACGTAGGTACAAAACTATGAGAAGACTTTCAAACAATCATTGCCACTGTTGAAGAAAGCTACTTGATGAGAAGCTGGAGGCAATTACTAAACTTGAGCATGATGCAGTATTTAAATGCCCACACTTTTATATACTCGTACACTTGTAAGTATGAGCTATTAAGTGGTTGTTAATAGCTTAGAATATTCACACTCTCCTCCATTTGTTAATACTGCGACTATACAGGGCTGCTATGCTCGAATTGTATTGCTGATTGTACGCTTGCATTATAACATTTACCAAAATAGCCTTCATTCTGATGTATCGCTGATAGTTGATAGCCAAGCACAGCTTTTTTATCGAAGTCAGTATTTATTTGATAAAACCAATACGAAGTGTTAAAGGCTTTTTGCATGAAAGCGAGAATATATTCTTTTATTAATTGCTTGACTGCCATAAATTTCCTTCTTATACATTTTATGAGAAGTAGCAAGCAAAACTTTATGTCTCAGCAATAAATTGCTAAGTAGGAAAGAGGAAAGAGAGAGAGAGAGAGAGAGAGAGAGAGATAACTTAGAAGCGCATGTAAATCCAGTCCAATGTGCAGCCTTCCAGGAGCGTCACGTTGATAATAGCGAGCGATGCCCATAAAGGCATAAATATATTTGTCGGTGTATATGTGTGAGCATATGTTTGAATACACAGGAAAAGGTGAGTTTAGAAAATTACCCGCAAAGAGATTTTGAGTGCCTATTTAACCTACATCCACATGTGTGAATGTGCATACAGTGGCTCAAACGCGATATTGGTCAACCAGCACTGTTTCTCTAAGATGGCTTTATTTATTTTATTTTTATTTTTTGAAGAGCAAAGCTTTATTCATTGCACTACGTCGATGCCCCTGTAAAGCTCGTACAATTCGATATTAGCCGTCAACAAACAAAAATTCATTAATTCATTAATCTTTCGCAGAACTTTACTCCCAGAAACTCCGAGGTTTACTTCTATTGGCTATTGGCTACTTTAATAGATACAGTCCAGCACGAAAGGTGACAAAATTCTTTTTAGCTAAGCTCCGGTAATCGCCTGCAACTTAAACTACAATACAAGGAAATATTGAAGGAATACGAAGCCTCGAAAGAAAGAAGTTATCATGGCTGCGGAATACACGTCGTCAATGGATTGGAGCTTAAAATATTAGTTATCTTTTGAAGTTAGCCAGAACAGAGATTCTTTTTCAAATACTTTTTCAAATATTTTGAGGTTTGTATCTGGACTTTTTATTATAAACATTCCTTTTTAAACATTTTGTTTTATGCATTTCATTTTATACATGAAGAAGCTCCGGTCAAAGCATAAACATTCAAGCCAGTGTATTTTTTAAATACCGGCCTTTCAACCAATCTGCCAGATAAATTTGGTCTACAGTCGATGAAAATAGAATCACGCAGTAAACAGGAACCTCTTGATAATTTGCTTATCTGCTTAATAGTCAACTGCACTTGTTTTGTACACTACACCCACCACCGAGAAGGCTCTAGCGAACATTCACAACTTTTTAAGCTTCATAAAGCATGTTCAGTGGTTAAATTTTTAAAAAAGTTAAAAAAACATAAACTCCACCTCCACTGGGCACACAAGTAAGGTATCAGCCATATTAAAGTAGCCTGGCCTGTGCTTGAATCTGAGAAGGCTCTTAGTAAAATTGTCCGAAGAATCATTTCCTAGAACACTTTATTCCTGTAACGGCTTTCCAATTTGTTTTTTTTTTTTGTGAGGATTTTCTTGGACTAAGGGTCAACATGACCCTTTTTGGTGGAAGGTAATGTGCTAAAATGTTCCGGAAAAATATTTCCCGTGAGATTTTACTGCATACACCTTAACAAAAGACCCTCCAAAATATCTACAATTTAAGATTCCTTTGTGAACCACTTTTGGACCACTATTGTACCCCTGTATGGCAATATAAGGCGAGTAAATCACTATACGCTTAACGCAGCTTTTGTTTTTGTTATTTTTGTTGATATTATTGAATGTTAGATTATTTTTTATATTTCTCATTTTTGTTCTTTTTTTTGCAAGTAAAGCATTGGAAACTTGCAAATGGTCTAAACGTGCGTTCGTACTGGTCAACCTTATGCCCATCTTTCTCCCCCCTTTGTGATTTTATCGTAATCCAGCTCGGCAACATTAGCCGTGACGGGCACTAGAAACTTCGGATAGACTTTAATACTGAAAGAAAATTGAAAAGTTATGCTAATTTTCGTTGATAATTCTGTATGAGAATAAAATAAATAAATAAAATGGTATTTCACTACTTCAGGCCAACAACACTGAGAGATAAAAGCTTCAAGTCTATTCAATAGATAAAAACAAAAATTAAGTCAATGGATTCAAGTTAAAGTGGCTTTTTAGGCGGTTCCTTCAATATCAAACAAATTGTCGAATTTTGCTTCCAAGATGTTGTCGTCCTGCGGTAGTAGTCCGACAAATAGGGTTTGTCGAGCTTCATTTGTAACTGTAAATGCGATAGCATTGACTTGCTTGGTGCTATCAGCGAAAATAAGATTCCAAACACTTAATTACAAAGGGTGTACTATGCTCTAGAAAATTTGCTGATATTCCGTGCTGTTGGTGCACTGAGAATAATTCTTAGATGGTACCTTTTGTATGTCATGTTTGACATTTATCAGGTTATGAAAATTATTACGAAAATGGTCGATCTTTTACTACAACATATTGCGAAATTCCTAGTATTTTTTTGGTGGAAATAATCATCTAAATGAGTCGATAATTAAAAAGTTGGTGGAAAAATGTTAAAAAATAGGTTGTGCCTGAGATAGAAAATGGACTGGCAGACTTAAAACTGAACGTTCTGTTGCTGCTGTAGCGCGAAGTGCTACTAAACAACCTTCAACTTCGATATCTCGACGTTCTGAAGAATTAGACATTAATGAATCGACGGCGACTGCTTGGTGCATTTTACCTGTATACGTGCTCATGGTAGGTATTAAAATGATGTGATTTTTGAAATATAATTATTAAAAGCCGTATTTGAATAAAAATAGTGAAACCTGAAAGAATCTAAGTTTTTACATGTTTTACTTTACAATCACATCTAGGCGCGTTTTATAACACCGTTTGAAGATTTTATGATTGAAACATGAGCCTGGGTATATTTTCTTAAGCAAGAAAAGTTTGCTTAATTAAATCAATATGATTACTATATACATATAACATGAAACGGCTTTCTTGTTTATTCTTTCCTCACAGTTAGAATTGTGCGAAAATTGTAATTCAACCAGACAAAAAGCGACTTAGAAGAACTTTTAATATGCGGCGAAAAAAAGACAACAAAGCAAAAGATGTACATTATAAAAGAGTAAACAGCTTGAAACACAACCCTCTTAATATACACGTAATTACTCTGTTAATGAAAAAAGGTTTAAGTTGACGGGCCAAATATTTGTAAAAGAATGCCTGCGCTTCTACTACTACTAGCGGAAAACTCATTATTTTTTGTCAAAATACCAAAAATTTACGTTTTAATGAATGCTAAGAAAACTTTATACCACATACCACAAGGAAAAAGGAAATGATAAGGGCGTCAGTGTCTGCGATAAGTTCACTTTTCTAAGAAAGGTATTTCAAAGGAATTTCCATCAACAGAATGAGAAATATATTTTCAGATGTTCAAACTGAAATATTTTGTAGGCTCGAATATTTTTCAAATAATCTCATTATTCAGCGAAATAGTCAATAAAATAACTTCGCTGCTCTTTTCACTCATTATGAGAATAAAATAAAATAATCGAAAGGTGAAGCACATAATTTAGGGAATTAATTAAACAAAATTATGCATCAGGGTAATCGCAAATATGTATGTAATTTGCCAAATTAATAAAATTAGGTCCAATTTTTAATTACTTTTTAATTTTTTATGCAATACCTAAATTAATTTTACTTAGATAAACGAAAAAAAACTTTGAAACACACTAATTTTGTTTAATTCTTTTCGAATTTTTGACAAAAATCCTAAGCCGAATTATAAACAAGTTGCGAGCTGCCTAAATGGGAATCTAAGAAATATTCCTACTCCAGTATTTTTTGTGTAAGTCTTGGTCTGTAAATCGGCGCATACTGAGAAGTCAAGCAGACTATAAATTGTTTGGTTGCCTACGGCTCTTTCGTGCTCGCTTTAGGTAAGGTGACTGGGTATGGTTTAGGTAAGTGAGTAGGCATACAATGCCTGCACTCTGTATTAGTACCACTAAACAGATAAAAGAAGAAAGTACGGAGAGTAAGATAAAAAATACGAGGGGTGCCTTTTATATTTCGAGATTTGGCAACCCTGGTGTTGCAATCTGGCAACTGACAGCTGTATCGCAAAGTTTGACATTTTTTGGCTTTTACGTACTCAGAATGTTTTGAAATACCAGCGCTATTTGTATTGTTTACAGTAACTTAAAAGATTAATCTCGGTCCAAAAATGGAATTAAATCGTGAACATTTTCGTGCGATTATTTTTTACAACTTTCGACGTGGATTAACTCAGCAACATTGCATGGATGAACTTAATTCATTTTTTGGCGATGAAGCTCCATCAAGCACCAGTGTTTATCGATGGTATGGTGAATTCAATCGTGGTCGTATTTCACTCCAAGATGAATTTCGTGAAGGTCGTCCAAAATCAGTTGTTGTTCCGAAAACCATTGATGCCGTGCGCGAACTGATATTGCAAGATCGTCATGTGACCTATCGTGAGATTGAGACAATTTTAGGCATTAGTGGGACCAGCATACATTCAATACTGCATAAACATTTGACTGTCAAAAAAAATTGTTCGCGTTGGATCCCACACAATTTGTCAATCACGCAAAAAAGGCTCGTGTCGATTAGTCATAAAATTGCATAAGAAAGCTGCGCAAGCGAGTAATATCAAACTCCATCATCACCATCATATTGGCATTATAGTTCGAGGTGGTCCATTGCCTCCTCTGCAATACGCTTCCATTCGTCTCGGCAGCCCGCTTTTGTTCTATGTTGTGAAATTCGTCTTCATCTTTATTTTTCGTATATCGTCTTCTACATCTTGCAACTATCGTCGCCTTCACCGGTCTCTCTTTCATGCTCCTTCAGGATGTGCTTCAAAAATCTGTTTGCTCGCTCTTTCGCTGCTCATTCTGCGGATAACTTTAAGGACCCATGCTTCACAGCCGTAGGGGAGAACTGGTCTTATTATAGTTTTGTACATCTGGAGCTTTTGTTCATTTGAAATCAATTAAGACTTCATAAGTTTGCTATGCCAAAGTATGCTCTGTTAGCTGCCTGGATACGGGCATTTTCCATTCTAATGTAACTATCATGAAAGGATCGTGTCATGTATTTCGTCTTTTCTTAATTTATCTATGATAACTCTTCAGTGTAAATAAAGTAAAAACCAAAGAGCTTAAAACTTAGGCTCGAGAGAGCATTGCAACTACAAAGAAAATGCTCAAATAATTACGCCCAATCTTTCACCAAGTGACTGGCGCAATGCAATTTTGTAAGTGACTATCTCAATCAAGGGGAAAGCTACAGAAGCTAGCTTTAGCTAATTAATTTAGTTATGTTTAAGTTTCGTAACCAATTACTTATAAATCTCCTTTTGAGGATCACTAGACCAGTGTTCGCGAAAAAATTTTAGGGTCTACCTTAATGGATTATATAAGCAGTAGGCCAAAGAAACACCCACACATTAATTGATTCTTGAAACCACTGCGAGGCCTCCAAGTAACTAGTTTATCAAACATGTACTTAGTTGCCTGCAACTTTACCAACAGCGTAGCATTACAATTTTTAGTTCAGTATTTTTTTTTTAATAAAAGACGATAAGTGTTGCACTATATATCGGGGTTGTTTTTAGCTGCATGAGAACTATCGATATCGATAACTATGGTTTGATAGCTGAGAATGGTAAACTGCGTTGAGTTTTCTATTCACTGAGGCTGGGCAAGGCATCGTAAATCGTTTAATGCCAGACCAAAGCTTCCAAATTCTGGAGATTTACTTAAAAAAAAAAACTAAATAAATCTGTTCGCGAAGTTCATAAAGCGCGGGAGGCATCACTACTTTTTTCCAACTTTTTCGTAGCACACGAATTTCGTACCAAAAGCACTTCTTGTCTTTTGAGACAATGCATGAAACGATCTATTTTTTAACTTCTTCATAATAGTAAAAATGCCGGTCAACTAAGGCATCTTCAGTACAGCTAAGCAAATGATACGATTTTTCCCCACTTTTCCGGCTTAAGGTCGTGCGTTATCATGCTGATGGACAACTCTCGAGGTATTTCTTTTGATACTATGGATGATTTTTTTACATTGCTCTACTCAAACGCATTATTTGCATTCAATACTTGTTCCCTTGATGGTTTCACTCGGTTTTCATAGCTCCTAATAATTGTATATCACAACCTGTTGGTCTCACCATATAGGGCACTTGAATCATTCATTGCACGTTCTTCTATCGATTATAGTCTCGCAGTAAGCATTTTAAAACATTAGTCGGGGCTTTCTTCAAATGAAAACAAAAAAATCAAAACTGCCAGCAAACGACGAGAATTCGTCATTAAAACTGACATACATATTTCATAGAGAATAAATTTATGAAGAAACATAGATTATCTAATTCAGTGATGTGGTTGCGGGATCTATAGTTTTATTACCAGCCGACTGATATTTCTTATATGGAATAATGGCTATGATGGCTTTTCCTCACAAGTTGACTAAACATAATTATGGCGCTTGAGAAACTACAGTTTTATTAATCAATAGTATAACGAATAAGGGCATAGAAAATTCACTTTAAGGGCGGAAAACATTAACGAAAGAAAAGCGTTTATGAATGCTCAGCTAATAAAAACATTCTGTCCATACTTCGATGACACACAATCGTAGTATTTCATTTTACTGTATAAAAAATATGTATAATAGAAATTAAGAAAAGTTTGCATTGTCCCTGGCCGTGCAAGTCAAACGGAAGTAATTTCGAAAGCTAAGCCGGAAAAATGAAAAGAGGAAAGAAAAGGAAAAATTAAAAAGAATAAAACGCACAATAGTATTAAGAACAAAAAATAAATAATAATATTAATAAAAACAATAGCACTGGAAAAATGGATTCGCGTTGGTAGCGAATTTTTTTTTAGATTTTTTCTTTTCTCATTTACGTTTTGCGTACTTTCCTGCGCCTATGCGGTGCTTTGGTAACTTCAGGATTTTCGCGGAAAAGCGAAACGGTAAAATGTTAAAAAGTAATAAACTTGGAGCAAAAGTGAAAGTGAAAAGTATTTGGGTTAATTTTCCTACCATCATAGCCTCGTATGGGTTGAATATTCGATGCCGTCCATTATTTTTTTCTTTAATTAAGAGTTTTTTATGCTAAAAAAGGTACGGAAATATGTAAGCACGAACTAAATCAGATTGTTTATACCCAATTTAATACTTAATACGTTTCTACCTTAATTATACATACATATATACCTATGGTACGGATTCATTTGTTAGATGTTAGCCTGGTCAAATATCTCCTAAAATTT
>JAYXIM010040259.1:0-26388 GCA_037575425.1 Anastrepha fraterculus
TTGCAAACGATTTGTTCAATAAGAAGTTGAATGAAAAGTTAAATATGAAAAAGTTGCTTACCCTGTTTACACGATGTGATTTTTAGTTGAACAGGAGTTTGAAGTTTGGTAAGTGAAAAGCAGGTTAAATGGCAGCGTAAAGGCATTTGATATAATGCTGATGCTTTGCAATGCTCATTTTATTCATTTTATCATACATATATTATATTAGAAGCAATCGCAATCGAAGCCACTACAATTTCAAATCCAAAATGTTTTTATAGGTACTTTGATAAAGTTAACAAACGCGGGATTGCATGAAAAAAAAAAACATTGAATGTTTAAAGGTTGGCTGATAGCCAACTGAAAGCGATTTCTTGAAATACCATTTGTGCCATTCAACTTTTAGTTGGGTAATATCGTCTCGTGTAAACAGTATTTAATGTGCTTTTTTTTATACACAGAATGTAATCAAACTATCCACATAACTGCATTACTACATCATAAGGACTTATTGACAAGTTATGACAACTTTTTAGTTCCTTATTTAATTATAATAATTATTCTTATCAAAATATTTTTTATTCTCCAGTGAAAACCACATAAATCAAAGTTGCAGACTTTGTGAAAACGAAAAAAACATAAAACAAAAGTAAATACGGTAACAAGCACTATTTAATCAGAGTTTTGGAAAAATGTCTGCCTTATGTCCAAAGAAATCCATATGAAATAATTTCGAGCATTCGGTATATGAAGAAAATACCCAAAACCGGCAGTAGATTAGGTTACTTTAGCCAGGCTGCTTGTGCTGCGGTGGCCCTAAGGCCCATTGTGATACCTGCATTTGATTTCCATCCCCTAACTAACTAACTTTGCAAATTTCCCAGGTCTTCAAAGAAATAATCGACAAGAAATTTGGCACGGCTTCTTTGGAGTGCAGGACATTTACAGAGGAGGTGTTGTACCGACTAAATTTTTATTCAACTTCATATCTCCTGCAAAAGTCATTGTGAGGCACATTGATTCTACTGGCTAAGGTGCCAATAGTACAGTGACTCATTATAACACCTGTGAGGTCGCCGGGAGTTGATCTGTTAAATCCAAGCAGACATTTTGTCCTTTTAAGGTTCACTTTTGGCCCAAGGGATTTGGAAACCCTGCAGAGGCCAAGTTTTATTGGTTTTCGCGATTAGACTGAAGTCAATCGCAGTATACAGTTCGTTTAAATGAATGCCTATGCCCTCTACCACTCGCTCAAGATCAAGCTCAGAGCCTTTCCTTGACCACTCATCCACTTTTTCATATCCGTCCAACCGTCAGTAAAAAAAGTACCAAAAATCAACGGAAATTTTAAGATTTTCTAAATTGGCACTTTATTATACCAAAATTAAAAAATTCTTATTAAAAAGTTTGAAATTTTTATGAAAATTTGTTACATTTTTACATTTTAAATTGTGCACAAAGTTCGAGCCTTTGAATAATATGGTTTTTATTGGAGAATGAGCTTTATTTTCATAAAAATCAAAAGATTATTAAAATGAAATAATAAGAAATAAATTTTTAGAAACCGTGAATAAGGCCTTGGCTTCAACTTTTTAATGCAGTATGTATTGGAAATTGAAAATAGTAAAAAGAGCGTGGTTCCCCCTATCTCAGCAGATATTGCTAAAATTTGCACACTTGTTATTTATTGCTTCCTAAAGACTCTCGCATACTTAGTGCATATGCACGACCTAATCCTGATGGAAGAACCAATGTAAGTGCTTGCCAGAATATTGATTCGTTCAATGCGAATGGAATTTGCAAAGAAGTAAAAACCAAAAAGCACGTGTATCGAATTTGATATGCACAGAATTTTACATACAATGCGTCTGTAGCTTATACTGCGGTTACAGTTTACTTTAAATTTTCAACACGTGGCTTTAGTTAAAGGGAGAGGGAATGAAGACTTGGAAACTCACACTCAGCTTTTAATGCAATTTTGCCCATCATCTGCTATCGACTTTTAGTATGGATGGCTAAACGAGGTAGAAAGAGTACTTCAGATTAAAATGATTTGCAGTTTAAAACTGATTTTAATTAATTTTTTAGAATTTCATTTTTAATAAAGTGAAATGAAAAATATTTACATTTATGCTTGTGGTTAGAGAGTGGTACTAGCACTTCTATTAGTAGCACAGGCGGACTAGGGATTTCACCAGAAATCAGAGTATACTTTTACAAGGGTTTTTTGTCGTGCTGAATTCGTTATCATAAATGCTCTAGTATCAGAAGTTTATGAACGATTTTGATTTAAGTTTTAAGTTATTTAGTATCGTAATTACAGCACCTTAAAGTACAAGTATTCTTCTTTCGAATGGCAATGAATTGTCTCGAAAGCATTTTTATATTTTTTTGCGCTTATAGAAATTAATTAATTAGAATCAAGCTTAAGAAAATTTTTGAATATTTATAAATATATGAATTTAAAAATGTTTAAAAACGCCATCCCAGGATTGAGATTCAGCCTGAAAAATATACTTCTCGCTAAGTTTTGTCAGCCTGTATAATTTTTACTGCCACAATCTATTACTTATACAAGAATGTTAGGAATAAGATTGCGCCCATCAGGGAGTACGTGACGCCACATTGGTGTAGTTGTGCAATAGTATAATAAAAAAAAGGCTAAAACAGGACACTCTTGCATTTAAAGCTTATACTGAGAAGATTTCAGTGCGTTTGAAAGTTTGTTCATTCTTATAAAATTTTATGTTTTGAAAGTGCAAATCAAATTTTTCCCCGCTTTTGAGGTTATATAAGAATTTTTGATCTTCTTCTCACAACTCTTCTTAACATTTAAACACTCACACAATTTTCAAAAAACTGAGTGAATTATTGAACTAGTTTTTAAAAAAAATTATATTTTACATAATTATAAACATCACATTTCAATTAAAATATGCTAGAAAAATGTTAGAAAGAAAGAACTAAAATTCCGATACTAGAGGCCAAAAGAAGGCTAAATAAAATTACGAAAATGATAATCTGGTCACATTGATTATCAGCAGCACCAGTGTGACATCACGAAAATCAACTGATATTGTCAAAGAGCAAAGTAACGGTACCAGGATCGGTGCCACCTTATTATTCTCTCCATCATGGTACTTATACTTATACTTATACAGCGGGCCAAGTTTTCAAAACAATTTTCTATCTTGACGTTTTGGAGCGTTTGTTGCATCACATTCGCTCTGAATACCGCGAAGTAGAAAGCTGGCGTTTATTGCATGATACTGCACCATCTCATCGATCCACTCTTCTGACTGATTTTTTGATTAGAAATCGCTTTTTAACAATCAATCACTCATCGCCTGATATGGCTCCCTCTGACTTCTACCTTCTCGGAAAATTGCATTTGGATATGAAAGGAAAACGTTTTGCGTCCGTAGAGGACACCCAAATGGCTTGTACCGATATCCTGAAGGACATTCCAGCCAATGACCTGAAACACTCTTTCGAAGAGATTCTAGATCGCGGAAAACGGTGTATTGAAGCCAGAGGATACTATTTTGAATAAATAAACTGAAAGTTATCGGAATAAAGCTCCTGTCGTTTCTTTTTTAGCTCAGTCTTGTTTGTTTTACATTTCACCTTGTATATAAAGGGGCTTTCAAAAGACGCGCCGATGTTCTTTTAAAATAAAGTATGTAAGAATTTAGATTCTTTTAGGTTTCACTAATTTTGTAAAATTTTATGTGAAAAATTACACCATTTAAATCTTTACCATGAGCTCGTCTAGATGTAAAATCCGCCGAATAGTCGATTCATGAATGCCTAATTGTTGAGAACGTCGATGCTCGAAAATACCGATGTTGAAGATTCTTCAGCAACACTTTGCGCTACAGCGGCAATATTCTCAACATAACGCCCAGTTTTTGGTCTGCCAGTCCTTTTTCTATCTTCAACAGAACCAGTTTTTTGACATTTTTTCACCAACCTTGGAATTTTCGAATTTCTACCATTTTCATCATGAATTTCATTGTGTATACCATATACAAGGCGGGCCATATAGCGTTTGCTTTTTGAACCACCTATTTTTTTGAGAATGGTAACACAAATGACATGTCAAATGTGTTCATAATTTACTTAAAGGTTTGACATTTACGAAATGGGACTCTATACGCTTGAACAAAATTGGGAAATATTGAAAACCTATTTCCAAAGTGGTGACTCTTCTTCTTCATCCGCGGTTACAGTAAATGGCGAGCGTTACCGTGACATGCTCAACGAGTTTTTGTTTCCAAAAATTTAAGAGGATGACATGGACGACATTTGGTCTCAACAGGACGGTGCAACTTGTCACACTGCCAAAGTTACACTCGAACTTTTGGCTACCGTTTTTGAAAACCGAATAATCAGCCGAAATTCCGATATCAATTGGCCGCCTCGGAGCTGTGATTTAAGCCCGTTGGACTATTTTTTGTGGGGAGCCGTTAAAGACAAATGCTATGCGAACCATCCAGAGACGATTGATGCTTTAAAACACGAAATCGAAGTTGCCATTCATGAAATTGGAGCCCAAACAATCGAAAATGTGCTTAAAAATTGGGTTGATCGAATGGCCTACTGTAAAGCCAGTCGTGGCAGTCATTTGAACGATATTATTTTTCATTCATAAATGACAATGTTCAATCTTCAAAATAAAAAAAAAGTTTGAAAAAATATTGATTAGATTTTTTTTATAGCCGATTCAAAAAGCAAATTTTACATGGCCCACCCTATATAAGAGGCTTTAAGTTTGTTGTATTATTCTCACATAATTTTATCTTAGTATTTCAGTTAAATACTAACATTTCATTAGAAGCACCCGCCAGATATAGATATACATATGTATGTACATAAAGCTCGGTGCCGCCCAAACTTACATAGAATCTTTCTAATCTGTTTAGCTAAACTTTTTCTAAACATTTTCACCTGCCACCATCCATTGTGCAAACTTTAAGAATTTCCTTCTAATTCCTAATATACAATACCGCATTTAAGTTTCATTGAAGAGAACTACATACATATACATATACTGTGCATATAGATAAGCATTCATAGAATACTCACACACTCAAAAATTTATGTAGCGTTGTTATAATCTCAATGTTTGACGGTTGGTATAATTTCGTCATTGTCTCCGGCTTCATAGCATTGTTCCGCTTTATAGCTTAAGCTATGTACGTATTCACTAATTTACGCGAGTTAACAGAAAAACTCTCAAAAGGAAAGCTTATGCTTGCGCCAAATAGGGGAAACGGCAAGTATATGGCATACATTAGCACGCACTACATATATACATACTACACAAAGTAACAGGAGGGTGACTTCGCTAAATTTTATGAACGGGATTATCCATGAGTAGAGAATTTACATTAGGTGCCTTCCTTCGCCTTCACATTCTTCTTCTTTTCTACAAACATAGAATAACATTCAAGTTTTTTCTTATTAAACTTCATAGCGACGTATGTTGTTGGCATTAAATAAACGTTCGCATGTACTATAAACTATATACTATACACATATCTATGTATGGCTTATGTAGGACTCACAAAAATACTTATGAGATTTCTTAACATTATGACAAGCTGACTGACAGTTCCACAATCATACAATACGCCATAGTCAGTGTCACATCGCTGTTGACAAGTGTCGCTTAAACTTCAGCACTCATAATGGAGAAAAGTAGAAATAACAAGCGCTTTAAATTATTGTGCATAAGTACACACATACCATTCCATGACTTCGTTTTAATGAAAATCCTGATTCACTGTCAATCTTATGCCCTAAATTAATGTAGCTTAAGATTTTCATATGATTTCCATTATACATACATACTTACACATATATGTACATAGTACATGTATGTCTCCAGGAAAAAAATTGCGCCTTACACACACTCAGAGTCACTCATTTAGAATCTGCCTTAGGCGCTTACACGAAACTAAAAAAACCTTATCTTATTTCTGCAAAATTTCGCTTACAAATTCACAACTACTACATAAGAGGAGGCGCACCAATTTCAATTTGCAAATAACTATTGCCAAAATTAGATTGCTTCGTATCACAGAATTATCTGGCGGTCGTTTGCGCTGGCAAGAATATTTGCGGAACGATTCGTTGTTGTTGTAGAAAGTAGCTTAAATTAGTTTTCAGGCTCGCATACGACTCCATTGTGGCAATTCATGCTCGAATTCACTCCCTTGAAATTTCAGTAACAAATACTTCAGCATTTACAGCGTTTGAAAAATGTTAATTTAAAAGAAAACAGAAAAGTAAAAGTGATTATTTGGGCTTCACAATGTGACCTTAATCACCGATTTCTAGATTTCAATATTTTTGTATCTTGCAACCAATTTGGGCTCAAGAAATTTGTCAGATATAGGCAAGTGAGGCATATCTACCTCTTGGAATTTCATTCTCGGAAGGTCTCCTCTGGGGTCACTACACGTTTTACTATCTTGAGCACAAATCAAATGTCACTCAATTGTACAGAGAATCTGTTACGCGGTTAATTTGGTGTTCTGTTGTTCGACTTATCGGAAGTTTTCATTGGTGTTTGAGTTTATTTTATTGCGGGTATAATTTGGAAATCTTACAGACTAGATATGATTTTATTATTATTATTATTGATAGGGGATATATACAATATAACCCTAACGTAATTAATACATTGGCTACTAGGGCATTAGATATGATACGTATATACATATAGTTATTTATTCCATACTCTTAAACAAAAAGTTTTCCAAACATTTCTATATCTAGCCATAGCTCTCAGTTCATTAAACGATTTTCCAGTTTCACTGCGAATAGTCCTTTGCCTAATCATTAGTGGCCTGTCTCTTCTTCTCGTTCCTTGCGGGTTCCAAGTCAAGGCGGCAGACAGTATTTCATCGTGAGGCTTTCGCAGAGTATGCCTTATCCATCCATATTTTCTCTTCTTTGTTTCGTTATTGATGCTTATTGGCGTGTCATTCTCCAGAGCTCCTCTTTTATTATTGCTATTTGTTACCATATCTTGAGTATATTACGCAGATATCTATTTATAATCGCTTGCAGCTTTGCATTCGTGGTCGATGTCACAAGCAAAGTTTGAGATCCGTACACTCTATGCACGCTTTAAAAAGTTTTAAGCTTTTTGCAAATTCTGATGTTGATGGAGCGCCTTATATTTTTAAACCTGTCACTTATTTTGCCACTGTCTATAGAGATGATACTTCCTAAATAGCAACGTCACCAATGGTTTCTTCTCCAATTGTAAACAAGGTGGCGCTGTTAGTTTTAATATGCATAGATTCCGTATTTTTAATATTAATGTTGAGTCCTTCTCTTGCGGACTATTGCTGAAGTGAGTTTAGTTTTTTCTGCATGTGTGGATGGGAATGTGAGGGTAAAATAGCGTAATCACCATTCTCCAGATCTTCAAGACTGGTGTTCACCCTCCAGGTAATTTCACGCTTTACGGAGTCGTATATTGGAAAATCTGATCCAAATCCTTGTCCAGTAATGGAGACAAAAACTGCACTAAGCTTCGTATTTCTAATTCAATTTATTATTTTCCTCGGAATACCCATCCTTTCTAAGGCTTCCCAAATGCTTTTTCATAGTCAACGTATGTCATGTATAGAATGGTGTTATATTCAATACACTTCTCAATTATCATTTACATAGTACTGATGATGCGGCGGCCAACTCAGCTTTATACTTCATTAATATGCGTAGGTGTTAAGTAAATATCAAAAATTTTCACCACATAAGAATACATGCATAAGAATATGTCCCCAATAATTTCCTGATTGGTGTTTTTCCTACTACTGAGCCAAACACGCACGGTGGGCGATATACAAATCAGCACCCTGTTGACCTGTCACCAACATAAGCGTATTCCGTGTCATTGTCGATCCCTGCCGGTGTTAAACCGCGTTGATGAAACCAGCAACTTGTGCGTGTTAATATTATGTGGTGTGGCGCAGCACAATCTTCACATACATGCTTACATATGTTATTAAAAATCCCTGCAGGAAAAACCTGAATTAGTGAAATAAATACATGGCTCAATACTACGGTTAGTGTCATAAAAGCGAACTACTAAAATTTTCTTGCCGACTAGCACATCACCAGTTCGAGTGGATTCATATATGTAAAGCTGTTAAAACCTTATCATGTCAGAAGAAATAATACACTACGCACTTATACTGCTATTTTGGAACCAAAAATTATAAATTTTTCTTTCCATCAAAAAGTTTGGTAGACTTTAGAACTTGAATGTCTTTGGGACGAATGAAAGTTTGAATTTTTCGAATTAAAAAAATAAAACAAAATTAAATATAAAAAATCAAACAAATTTTGAAAGATTTTTACGAGCTCGTAAGTTCACGAAGTTGAAGTGATCAATGAGGCATTTAAGCGTTTAGAAGAATACCTTTAATGTACATTGTGGGTTCACTTGTTATTACAAAAAAAATTCAACACTCTAAGGGATAAGATGAAATTGTTTTTGTTGCATGTATAATTTTTCCTGCCTCTGTACGTATAAAAATATATATTTACATATGTACCTACGCCTAAAACGAGTACATTTCTACAAATACAATGAAATCGTCCCTGCTTCGCGTGCAAATAGAATTTGTGTGGTCGGGCAATACCACTTCTCTGCTTATGAATATCTATTGACACTACATTTGAAAATCTGCCTACATAGGCATACTCGTGTTTGTTTGCAATTCTATGAATTGCTGTAATTTGCAATTCTGGGAAAATTTGGCTTCACTTAAAAAATTGTTTACCGAAATAAGTAGCATCCAAGTGAAGCTATATGCGTTTTTGTGGGTGTCGTACCGGCAGCAGGTGCTGTTTTCAAAATTAGCTTTCCCAATAAAATACTTAAAAGCTTTAAATTGCAGTATTCGGAATTATTCATAGTGTTGTGGGTAAAAAGCCTACTATGTAGAGTGTACTCATACTGGTGATAAGAGGTCGGTCAAAACCTTGAATACGACACACTCTGATTATAATTTACGTCTGAATGCCTACAACTGTCCAAATTAATGCGCCTTCTTGAGGAACTCAACTCGCTCAGTCAACGGCGAGATATCACTCTAGTACGGATTCCAGAATATTGTCACAGATTACAGGAATATTGTCTGGCAGTCGGATTAAGGATTTTTGCCAGATTAAACCGGAACTTGAGTCTCATTATTGCAGGAGAGACTACTGGCGTATACCATGCCGTGGAAGATTTGGTCTGATTATAGCTTATCAAAGACCAAGCAACTGATATAGCACGGTTCATCCAACATTTCAAAACTAAACGCGATTCTCACAGGGCACTGGAAGGTAGGGGGCAAGTGGCGAGATTGAATATGCCACACAACAATATACATACGCCGCTATTGTAGGGAAGTGGGGGGGGAGGAAACTCCTGTTCACTACCTTTTCAATTTTCCGGGCTTATCAAGAGCAAGATTACATGCTTTGAGCAAACCATTCCTCAACAACATTGAGGAAATTTCAGAATTGGAATTAAGGTATCTTCTTTTCTTTCAAAAGATATAGAATTATGGTATTAAAATGGCGTTAAAATGGCGTTAAACCCTATTTAAGGATTTCCCCCTTCAGGAACAACAACAACCCCAACGTTTCCAATGTTTTGGAAATCGAGGAACTTACCGCCTTGTTGAAAAGCTTTTTCATGACAGAAATATGCCTCCATTACGAAAAAACTTTTCCATCTTAAGTTGATTTTTGATATATCTCAAAATTCGTAGTTTCTTGGTGGAAATAATGGTCCGAATGAGTCGACAATTCAAAGGTTGGTGAAAAAAATGCAAGCAACTGTTTCTGTCAAGAATGGAAAAAAGACTGGCAGAACAACAAAAGCTGGACGTCCTATTGAGAATATTGCTGCTGTAGCGCAAAGTTTTGCTGAACAACGATATTTCGCCGTTCGCAACAATAAGGAATTCACGAATCGACTACTAGGTGGATTTTGCTTGTAGATGTGCGTATTGCAGATATTTAAATGATGTACTTTTTCACATAAAATTTTTAAGTTCCGTATTTTGAACAAAAATAGTGAAGCTTGTAAGAATCTAGATTTTGCATATATTATTTTGAAAGACCATTTATTTTATATTCACTTACAGTTGCTCCATTTTGTGTCGTTTTATTTTTATATCAAAAGAGTTGGGTGTTTCCTGTGATGGTTATGGCATTGAAACAAAACCATGTTTTTCGCATCTATTTATTTTTAACCTTATTTTTGAGATTTGTTGGTTTAAGTGGAAAAATTTTAATCAAAATTTAAACAAAAATGCGAAGCACATTAACGTTGAAAGCACCAAATTGCATGAGAAAAAGTAAATCAGCTATTCTACTCTTATCACCTATGAAACCCGCAGTTTGACGTTTAGCTGGAATATCCCCATTCACGATGAGTTCTTATTTTACTTTCAACTAATACCGGTTATTTTAGATCAAGTAGGATAATTTGCGTTATTGATTTTCACGCATTTCGCTAATTTTCCTCATGCTCTTTTAAACGCCGGATGCAACAAAAACAAACAGCTCATAGCTTAATAAACCAGGCTTAAGTTTTTAAAATTTATTCCTAGGCTTTATTTATAAGCAGATTCAATTAATATATTCACCTTGTTAATAAAAGTAACAACACGCCAGATGCCGGCAACACACACGTAGCCAGAGTTTTACGGGAAATCGTAGTTATTATCTACATATACATATGTATTATTCGTTAAACCCATGATTTATTTGGCGAATTTTGAAAATGAATAGTAAAACAAATCAAATCAGATATCAGCCCACTATCATTTATTACTGAATCTATGTTGTCTATTTAGATGCATTTTGTAATTCCCTACACTATCATTTGTGCATTTTTCACTCGGTAGCAAAAGTACTGGAGAATGCATATGAAATTCCGAAATTTCCTTCATGTCCAAGAGGAGAAACGGCACCTAGTCATGGTCCTAATTTCACAGGAAGCGAACCAATTCAATACTAGTGGATTTCCTTGCGGGGATTTTTTGTACATTCAAACTGTGTTTGCATTAAGTATGTATTTGTATGTATATGTAAGTTACTTACATGTGGAATGAATTCTTAATGTAAATTTACAGGGGAATTACAATAGAGTGTAATGAACGATTTATGTACATGAGCAGATGTTACCAAACTCGCTATTAAGCATTGTACTGTAGCCCACGAATTTACACATCCACACAAGTATACAAAAGTTAATGCTTATACACACACCTCAAGGTATGCATGCTGATATGTGCATACTCAGGTTTGCTTATTCGAGTAGAGGTGGTCATATGCGGTAGACTAGCTCGTAGACTGTGGCAAGTATTTATGAGTTCAAGTTCAAATGTGAAAGCCATCTGGCACAAATAATGGAATAACCTACTATGAAGAGAAACTACGACTTCTGATAAGAAACACAGGAAAAAAGTGATGAAGGAAGAATTTGAGGCAGCTGAAAGTTATAAGTGTATTGCAGTGACTAAAATAGACTAAAATCAATTAGGCCATATGCTCAAAAATTGTATCTACACGTACGTCGCCTAAAGAAAAGTTTCAAGCCTAAAGCAAAAAGAAGGCAGTAAACAAATTAAGTGGAGTTAATAACACACATCAAATAGCCGAATTGGAAGGAAGAGCTGTATTATTTGATTAATACTTACATACAATGCAAACATTGAATACTACTCAATTTCTTTGAGTAAATGAGCATGAAAAAGTTTGTGAATTTATCAAATAATCAGATTTATGAAAAATCATTTCATGGCTGCTGCGCAATGGCAACTACACTTTTACATCTAGCAAACATTATAAATGATCCCGGGCTACATTTATAAAATAACCCCGCCACTTTTTTGAGTCAACTTTTGTGCGTCAAAACTTTTTTTTACCATACCAAACGAACAAACCTGGTATCTATCATCCTTGGTACCAATACCAAGTATGCATGTATGTATGTATGCATAATTGGCGCTTACATCTATTTGTTAGGTGTTTGGTCGTGCTCCTCCTATAATTTGTGGTGAGTTTCTGATGTTTTTCCGCAAATGGAGTGATCTACAATTTTATGTCATTTTTGGCATTTTTGAGGAGTTATTTCAAGGCAGAAATACACCATTGTCAGCCGAGATACGATCGCTATTTGAAAAAACTTTTTCTATTATTTGGTGCTCAAAAATAAATGAGTACAAAACCGTAGTACCAAAATCGTACTACCAAAACAAAATTTACTGTAGCTCCTTATAAAAAAAAAATAAAATACCAGTCTAACGGTTAGACGCGATAGAAGTGAAACCTTCCGTAAAACAAACGGAGAGAGAATGAGACGAAAGCAGCATTAGGAGCGGGATAATTATAGGTTCATTATAATATTGCTATAAAGCTCATATTTTATTTTCTTCATTTTATTATTATTCATCCTCAATGTTTTCAATTTCAACAAATGATACGAGTGGCTTATGATAGCTAAAATATGATACAAACGCTTTGGTTTCGATGTTGTCAACATATCTTTGAAATACCGCGTCAATTGTTGTTTTTGATCGTGTTGTCGATTCAGTGCGATTGTTACACATTTTAAAATTGAATGTTGTATTGAGAAAGTCAATTAAAGGAACCGCTGTGTCCAATGCAAAATTTACGTTAAAATCGCCACTTAAAATCATTGGAACTTTATCGTAATCTTTCCTAAGTATCCGTAATACGCAGGCGCGCACACATACGTACTAGCATACATACAAACATACATACGTATGACGCTTGAACTAAACACCAAATCAAGTAATAGGCAGTGTAGTATACATACTACAATACTCACTATACTAGCGTGGAGAAAGAGGAGACGGAGAATAGGGAACGCTGTATAACTGTGTTCTATCTCATTCTCTCGCAGGCTATATACTATAAGATCTATATGTATGTCTCTTTTTAGAGTCGCTTTTTCGTTTCATCGAGTCTGAAATCACTCCCAACGATTCTAAAGAAGTTTTCACTTCAAAAATGGCAAAGCACTTAGCAAAAACTTCGACAACTTTCTTGGCTAATCTGCACAAAATCTAAACTTAACTTATGCAGAACAATTCGTGTAATTCTGGTGTTACTAAAACAAGGCTCCAATCTACACAAATATGTAATATTCTATATAATTTTCAAGCGCGTAGGCTGGAACGGATATTCGGAGCTAGCATTCATCATTATTTTTGTAGAAATTCTGAGTCAGTGGCTACAATTTTAACTCATTTATGGGGTCCCAGTGATCTAGAATTTTCAAAACATTTTGATACTAAAGCCGTTTTAGCAGGTAGAGTCAGATTCGTCACGCGGCGACATCAATGGTCGCATTTAAATGGTCAAAACTTTATGCTCAATTATCTCAAAACAATTTTTTTTGGTCTGGTGTCAAAAAAGAAAAACTATTCTACCGAATCGTGTGAAATTTTAGTATGTTGTTCACAATATTAATGGCTATCGCTCGTACTAGAATATTATTATTATTTCAATCATTTCGTATTTTTTTTTTATTAAAAAACTGAAAAAACCCCGATTTTGTCAATTTTTTTTTTATTCTAGTACAGGAAATAGCTAAAGTCATACTGATTAATAAATTTTTTGGTTTTGTGTTTCAGATAAATAGAAGAGGCAAAATGGGCAATGGTACAATTTTTCGGGAAGGTCAACTTCAGCGCTATTTTTAAAATTATTACAATTAAAAACAAAAACATTTTTTTTCTTTTTTGTATGTAAAAGAAGTTAAATAAAAGTCATAAAAAGTTTATTCCTCAAAATACACTAAATTTTCGAGCTCTAGACCGTCCTGGTGCTCGTTAAGTTAGTACAAATAATACATATATATTGAAAACCTTGAAATCCAGTAAAGAATTTTTCTTGCCATCAAATGCTACTTTAAACTAAGAAATAAAAGATAAAGATCAATAAGACAAATATGTCTGATTAAAAAAGTTTGGTAGGTGCTTGGTGGCAATCTCCTCAGTAGATCATTCAAAAGTATGATTGCAATTATGACATAATTTTTTAGACTTGCAAAGAGTTAACCTTTTGTGCATATAGTTATTGTGGTGCTCACTGGTATAGCCGAAATTATATGCCAGTTAGTGTCTATAAGTGTTGGTACTAGCGGTAAGTTCAATTGATCTTGCACCACCGACTGTGGCATATTTGCCACAACCGCATTTAATTAAACGCGATCTTCTTATATGTACTTATATTTATGCCGTTTGTGGTATGTATAAGTAGAGTTAAAAAACAATTTCACTCACCTGCATAAAATAATGGCAGCATATTAAAGATGATGATGAGGGAGAACAGAGCGCGTGCGAATATTTGCAGATCGGCCGCGGTAGCCAGAAGTGTCGAACGTACAGAGCAATACAGTGCAGCCAAACGACTTGAGCGTGTTGGAACATTCGTGGCTGCAACACAACCATTGTCAAAGCTAGCAACAGTAGCCGCACTTCCATTACAACGTCCACAGCCAAAGTATCTGTTGCAGTTGCAATTACTGTTGCAGTTTTTGTATTGAAATATATTTCGTTGTTTGATTGTTGCTGTTGCACTTGCAGTTGATGCCGGTTGTAATAGCAATAGTGCTGTTGTTGTTGCTGTTGGTGCTTGCGTTTGCTGTTGTGGCAGCGGAGGCGATATATTGAGAGCGAATGTGCAACGGCTGCCGGTAAATGGTTGCGGAAATTGTAGTTTAAAGTCGTTGGATTTTTTAAAGTGTTGTAATTGTTGTTGTTGCTGTTCGTTAGCATTTTTGGAAGATTGACGTGAACGTGACGCAACGTCAGACGGATTGGAACAACAGCCACGCCCACTAGCTGCTTGACAGCAAGCGGCCACGTCATGTTTTTCCATTTGTTTTGTTTCCTCTGGTTGGCAGCTTTTGGTTGTGTTGTCCTTGTTGCTTTTGTTGTTGTGTTTCTGTATTTGTGTAATGTGCGTGAAATTTCTTGCTTGTAGCCCATGTTGTTCACCATTCCCTGTAAATATCTTGCTTGGGCCTGCAGCAGCACTAACCACAGTCCCATCAGTGGCATTAAATTCTTGTTGTTGTTGCATTTGTTGTAGTTCTTTGAACTCGGCACTAGATGCTGCTGCGCTTGACATTTTTGCAATACATTTGATTTTTTTCTCACCAAAACACCACACTCTTTCTCTATTTTCCGAATGACCTCTTTGTTGTTGTTGTTTTCGCATATACCGTTCCCCGTCCAACACACTGCAATACCTAGGGCATTCACTTTTACTTCTGCCCCTTCTTCTACTTTCCACAAAGGGAAATGTTTGGACATCATCTTCTCCTTTGTAAGTCTTCTGAATTCGCGGAAGCGTCGGCTTTGGTTGACTTGAGCTCGGTCGTTTCGTGACAGAAGCTTGTTTCCATACCGATGGCGAGGACAAAAAGCGGTATTCCCTTTCACACGTTTGCAGTGTTTGAAATTGTGGTGGTGCTTGTAGTTGGAGTTCCTGCAATTTCTGATCGCACCGCGACTGTTGCACACCTTTCGTTGTTTCTGTGAATTGCCGTTTTGTGGTCGATTTACTTTGAACCCAAGCGTACTCGGCAGCTGCAACTGCGGACAATAATGTCGATATTTCTGTTGAGGCTTTTGTTGATGTCGATGTGGTTGTTGTTTCTTTAGTTTTTGCTGTAGTTGTTGTTGTTGCTGACGGCTTGTCGGTAAATTGTTTCCGCTCGTTAACGAAGAGGCATGCCTCCGATGTGCCGGAAGTGTGTCGAACGAAACAATGTTGAGCAACTGCTGGTGTTGTTGAAAATGTTTGTGTTGTTGTTGTTGTTGATGCTGCCGCAGTTTTTGTTCTTGTGTTGTTGTAGTATTGTAATATATGTGCTGAGGCCATGTTGTGCCCTGTATAATGGCAGCATTGTCATCATCAAAACCGGAAAGAGAAAGGCAAATGAGGGAAATAAAATGAGAAGGGTTATAAAAGTGTTAAGAAAATTCCTTCAGATTATCAACAGAAAAATCTTTTAAATCAAAACCTCACGGAATACCATTTTTATAAGACGTCAAATTGTAATGAAGACAAAACTTACTTGAACAACTCTAAAACCCGTCTACGAACACACACATACACCTATGTACATACATATGTAAGTTAGCAATTGAAAAATTGCATTCGATCAAATGAACTTGAAAAGTCATTTACAGTTTAATGTATTATATACGTATACGGAGTTACCGAGAAAATTATCATAAATACATACTTAATGACATTATAATTTCAGCTTCTATGTCCACATTTATTAATGTTAGTTCAAGGGTAAAATTTTTTTCTATTTTTAGTTAAATGGTTAAAATTTGCACCAGGCCCGGAGAGTTAAAAATGGATGACTTGTTAAAACTGGATGACTTTTTTTTTTTTTTTTGTGTTTACTAAATAAAAATAAATAACCCTTATTTTCAAATTTCAACCTATGTTTTCAAGGCTGAAATAATTGTTGTATGAGCTTAGCTAACTTGATAAATTGGTAATAAAAAACGGAGTTTGCTAAAATAAGTCAAAATTCCATTGTTGTAATTAAACGTCAGTTTAATTGAAAAGTCAAATTAACAATTTAAGCCGACATAAGAGTATTATATGAAATTATTATACATATATTTTCAATTTAATTAATTATATCATTATTTTTTAAAGGTAAGAAATTTCATGTGAAATGACAAGCACACATTTGCGTGCTTTTTGGTTTTAATTTTCATACAAAAATGTTTTTCGCACCAATGTGTATGTATGAAGATTTTCCCACTCAGTAGCAAATGACAATGACAAGGGCAGCTTCGCAATTTTACCACAATAATTTCTCATCCCCCTCTAAATCGACATTTCAAGTTTTTACTCGCTTACATCAAACATCCCAACACATTACTCTATAGGCAATAAAAAAAGGGGAAATCACTTAAAGGGGTAAGTTTTTGGTAATGTTAAGGATGAGACGGAACTGGCACCATAGTACAAGTTGGTGTGAAGTTAACATTAAAAAGTCTTTAAAAATATAATTGAATTTACACATTTGTTGATGATATAAAACAAAATCACGTTCACGGAATACTCAGCCTCAAAAATGTTGCTGAAGCTCATTGCGTAGCATATTTCTAAGTAAATAAAATATTCACCAGCTCCAAAAAGCTACCACTCGACAGAACTTTCACGTAAAAATGAAGTTCGAATAGTATTCTGCGGAGGTTAGCTTACTATTATTCTTCCTTCTCTTCGAGATATTGGGAAAACAAGGAAAGGTAATTTATCAATCCAAGTTTTCGTCTCATATTATTATGTTGCAGACATCTAGACAGCTGAAGAAAAACAGCAAGCGCAAAAGGAAACTAACGAATTCAATGTGCGTTTTCGTATGGTGTAAGATTTAGTTTGTGAATTTCACATATTTTATATATGCATTAAATTATTTAAAGCTGGATAGATGGAAAAAATCCATATTCATATTTACATTTCGTGTCGCATTTTTAAAAAAGAGCTGAAAGAAATACAAGCTTGTAATATGATGTAATTGATTAGATAATCTGTTATCGAAAGAAAGGCCGGCGTAGTAGGATGCTACAAGGGGTCTGCTTATTATAGAAGGCCTAATTGGCTAAAGTTATACCAATGACCAAGAAAGAAAGACAAATTATCCAAAAGTAAGAAAGGAGATCTGTTGGAGGAGCTGGTGAAGGGAGGCTGCAGGGTAATTGCCTACACGGATGACGTGGCACTAATTGTTAGAGGAAAATTTTTGGATACTCTGTACAACTTGATGCAGGGATATCTGAATGAAGTTATTAGATGGGCAACGGATTGTGGCCTGTCGGTGAATCCTCTTAAGACGGAGCTCGTCCTATTTACGAGGAAATATAAAATACCCAGAGCTCAACTTCCCTCACTAGGGGGCGCTCCTCTGATGCTTTCTGACAAGGTGAAGTACCTTGGTATTATTCTTGACAGCAAGCTTACATGGAAGCCCAATATTGAGGAAAGGGTGAGGAAGGCAACAATCGCCTTGTATGGGTGCAAGGGCGCAATTGGCAAAAGATGGGGCCTCTCGCCTCGAGTTGTTTTCTGGCTATAGAATATTAGAACTATAGAACTCACTAGAGAAGACGACATTGGTGAAGAAGCTGGAAAGAGTTCAGAGGTCGGCACTCATTGGAATCAGTGGGGCGCTTCGAACGACTCCTACTCTGGCGCTCAACGCAATGTTAAATGTGGTACCCGTAGATATCGCAGGCAGAATTGCCGCTACACGTACCGCAATCAGACTGAGAGGCTGGAGCTATAAGCTCAACCTCCCTTATGGGCACTCAAGCATCCTTAGAAACTTTGAGTTCATCCCTCTGTCAACAGACCAGTGCATACCCTCGTTTAGTCCAACCGGAACATTCTCCACTCACATCCCGTCAAGGGAAGAGTAGACGGAGGGCTACACTTGGGGGCAGGGCCTGGTGAACTTGTTCACGGATGGATCGAAGTTGGAAGGAAAGGTTGGTGGAGGAGTCTTTTGCGAAGGGCTCCCCATCAGACTAAAATTCAGGTTACCGGCCCACTGCAGTGTGTTCCAGGCAGAGGTAGCCGCAATCAAGGAGGCAGCTGATTGGCTGCTCAAATGTGTACTAACAGTCAAGAAGGTAAATATTTACTCCGACAGCCAAGCGGCAATAAGGGGCCTCGGGTCTATGACGGTGCATTCGGAATTGGTCAAGCAATGCTTGACCTCACTTTCAACTGCGTCCGAATTCTTTGACATCAGCCTCATCTGGGTTCCCGGTCACAGCGACATTGCGGGAAACTGTGAGGTGGATGAGCTGGCCAGACAAGGGACATGTGAGGTGATTTCCCCGCGGAGGGAGAAAATTGGAATCCCCCTGACTACCTGCGGTCTGCTCCTGGAAAGATGGGCATCGCGCAAACTCAGCGAGCGCTGGGAAAATGTACAAACGTGCAAAGTCGCGAAATCCTTCTGGCCACGTGTGGACTGAAGGCGCTCGGGTGAGCTTCTGAGGCTGACAAAATATCAGCTCTCCAATCTAGTGGGTTCTCTCACAGGACACAATGCGCGAGGAATGCATGCTGTGAGACTTGGAATCACCTCGAGTCCTTTCTGTGCTGGATGTATGGAGGATGAGGTGGAATCATCTCAGCACCTTCTCCTTAGCTGCCCTGCCTTGGCGGGGCTAAGATTCAGGCATCTTGGCTCTTACTTCTTTGCCACGCCTGCTGAGATAGCTGGCGCTGACATTAAAAATCTGATGAGTTTCATCAGCAGCATTAAGCGGTTGACGCAAACATAGTCATCGTTCATAATTCGCACGCTCCTAAGCTTCCCATCACCACCTCTCCCCGCCCTCTCCCTGCACCTCATCGGTCCTTCCCCTCTCCTCACCTCCTTGGAAATGGTATCACAAAGGACGAATCTCTCTTCGTCCAAGTGTGCCCACTCCCTGGGCAACCATACTAACCTAACCTAACCTAAGAAAGGAGATGCCGACACGCGTGAGCACAAAGAGCTTGAGATACTGCCCGATAGGCAGAAAACCGAAAAATTATACTAAAAAATTTAGCGGCTTATAAAAAATATTTATCGACTGGACCGAATTTCTGTAAGAATGAAGACGACCAGAGTATGTTTAAATCACGGCTACTGAATGGTGTCATCAGCGAAAATCACAGAGAAGCCACGAACAGACGTTGATCCTCCAATTATTGTCGATGGAAATGTCGCTCTGTTATCCAACCACGACAAGGTAAGAATGGCATAAGTACGCCTAAAGAACAACAAAGTTGTGGGAGCTGAGCTATTCAAGTAAAGGGGCAATTAACTGGTAAGGTTCATACATCAACTCCTACGCAAATTAGAGTCGGATGAGTGCATGCCTGTAGATCAGAACTTAAGTGTGCTCTGCCCAACCAATAAGAAGAGTGGTATTGCAATATACTCTAATATTTGCGAAACTATTCTATCGAATGTCGTATACAAGATCCTATGCAGCGAATAACTGAAGTCCCATGTTAATGAACTGATCAGAGAAGCTTAGACAATGGCAACAATCGATGAGTTGGCCTTTGGAGGGTTGGGGGAAAGATTCTGTGGAAAATTTAAGAACCTCAGCGAGCTAATGACGGCAAATATCGCAGACGATGAGTTGATGAGTCAAATGAGCTTTGTGGTGACATATATATATGTAGCTCCGCTGCTCTGCTAGGTCATGTCGTCCGAATAATTGAAATGCTCCCACTTTGAAAGCATTCGATGCGTGACTGCTGGTGGAAGCCAAGGAAAGATGAGACCACTTATAAAGTTGAAAAACGCAAGTGGAGAAAGACTTGGCTTCACGTGTTGTTTTTAATCGACACCAGTTAGAACGACGTTAAAACAACAAATACACTTTGTTCAATTCGCTCAAAATTCTTTATCGCGCAATTCAAAAAGAAGAAGAAAAGTTTCTAATTCAACGGATTAGTATTTAATATTTGGCAAAAATTTGAGGCCCGGGTTCAAAATCCACGGTGTGCATAAAATACCAAAGTGATCGAAAAGGTTTTTGCTAATATCGGTCACCCCACGTGTAGCAATACAAACTTTTGACATTTATACCATGAAAAAAGGTTATCATAAAAAACCATCAGCCGTTAGGAGTCGGCATAAACTTGAAACCGAACCGCAACGCAGAATTTTTGGTGAATGGGATCTTGGAAAGTTGGCTGAAGATCCACTTTTTTATCGAAAAATTGTGTTCAGCGACGAAACTCATTTTTGGATCAAAGGGTACGTAAATAAGCAGAATTGTCGATATTGGAGTGAAGATCAGCCAGAAGAATTGGAAGAGCTACCAATGTATCCAGAAAAGGTCACAGTTTGGTGCGGTTTATGGGCTGGAGGTATCATTGGACCGTACTTCTTCAAAAAAGCTGCGAATCGTAACGTAAATGTGAATGGTGAGCGCTACCGTGAAATGATATCCAACTTTTTTTTGCCCAAAATGCAAGAGCTTGACTTGCATAACATATGGTTTCAGCAAGACAGTGCCACATGCCACACAGCACGCGTAACAATGGACTTGTTGAAAGGCGAGTTCCGTGAACATTTTATTACACGTTCGGGACCTGTCAATTGACACCCAGCTCGAGCGATATAACGCACTTAGATTATTTTTTGTGAGGCTATGTTAAAGCTCATATCTATTCAGACAAGCCCGCTTCAATTAACGCATTGGAAGACAACATTAAAGCATTTATATGTGAGATACCGGCCGAAACACTAGAAGGAGTATGCCAAAATTGGACTAAGCGGATGTACCATTTGAAGCGCAGTCGCGGTCAATATTTGCATGAAATAATCTTCAAACATTAAATTATATGGACTGTACTATCGATTTAAATAAAATTGTCAGTGCATTTTTCTGTATTTTGCATGCTGTTTTTGAAAAACTTTCCTATAGTTCTTAAAAAATCACCCTTTTTAATACGAGGGTTGCTATTTACATTTCTTTCCTAACAATGGAAAAATGAACATTGGTGGTTGACAACGAATTTATTGTTTTACTTTGCATTCATTATTGTTTTACACTTGCACTTGCAATTTGTTCAGTCGCTTTTGCGACTTAAAAGACTCCCTTTAAATATTGCGAGAACAACTTTTTTACTAGGTGAGCATGAAAAATCTTATTGATTATTGGCGAGACCAAGAATGCCTTAATCTGAAGCTGGGAGGGCGCCCAGGATAAATATTTTATGACACAACTGATTCTGACTTCTCGGAATTCGTGGGTGAACGAACATAGGCCGCGAGAAAATTCATTCTAACATTTTTTTACGGTACTAAAAGTGCGTGCTCACCGTATAATGATTTTAGTTCATAAATGATCTCTTTTGTTGTTGATCCACGTCGAAAATTGTGGGAAATAATCGCACCAAACTTACTAACTTTAATTTAATTCTTTTGACAAGATGAATTTTTAAAGCACTGTAAACAATACTAATAGAGATACTATACAATACTAAATGAGAACACTGACCAAGAGTGTCTAATTTTTAGTAACACCTGTCGAGTTTTCCACTAAAAGATATCTTTAAAATTAAAAAAGCTCGGCTAGAGGCCTCGGTAGCCAATGCTCAAAAAAATCTTTCAGTACTGGTATTCATACCAGTATTTCAATAATAACAATAATAATAATACTCATAATAAATATTTTTGATGCAATCAAACTCAGCTAAAATTTTATCTAATTGACGATTTATTATGATTGAACTGATATTTCATTAATTTTTTCCATCGGAAGTTAAAATTGATTTGTCAATTTTATTGTCACGCAACTTTCTGGCTGCCGAGAATATCTTCATGTCTGTTCTTTATGAAGGTGAGTTTAGTGGCGAAAAGCAACAAACAATAAAAAATGCTTGGCCATTGGTTACACTGTGACGGTCATTAGTTGTGGCTTCGCTTACGGCAATGAGAGGATGAAGTCAATATTGTCGATTACTCTTTGAAAACCAACTTTTCAATTTGAACGTTCAACAGTTTTTATTCTGCTTTCCGCACTTCTATTAACTTTGTTATATATTTTTCCTTACACTTTTAGCTTTTTTCTACGTACGTGCAATTGTACGACTTTCTATGAAATACATTTGTATCACTAGGTCTCTGTCTGAAAATAAACTTACTTATACTTAGTATATTGACCGTTAAGCTGATACAACAGTTTGTATGTATGTGTGATTTGGGTAACATAAAGCAAAATGACTTTTATTTTTATTTTTATTGATGTATATGTGAATTATTATATAACAGTTATTTAATAGCTGGTCTGTCAATTTTCAATTTTTTGTCGACTATTTATTACATCCCAAGCGAAAACAGGACAACTCGTTATTTATGACTTAATCTGTCGAAAAATTTGCTCTTAGTTGATGCAAATTTAAATGAGAAATTTCAGAATTTTGCCATATTAAAGCATACAAAGTTTAAATTCTTATGGGAAGGCATTGCGCCAAATAGATTTTAAAAATTATGTTTTGTTACAAACACAATTCAAATTTCCACTAGAAAATATTTTATTTTTAGAGTATTCGTTGATTGGTTAGTTAAAGTCATGATTCATCCATTTTGTTGCCACATTTTCGCTATCAACTTGTTTAATGGTTATTTACAGCATAGCTATATCCAGCCTGTGCAGATATATGTTGTTGACGTCTAAGCAAGACAGTTGCTCAAGACTCTCGAACAGTGGTTTGCCTAGGGTTGACATTCTCTACTGCCATAGGGCAGGGAATTCACAGAGGAAACGGAAAACAATTTCCTTTTTCTCTGGATGATTACAACTATGACAGTGTGTGTTATAAGGGATGTCTTGTTCCCCGATAGACAAGAAGCTAGTTATCCCCGCCGTGAATCTGCAGGCAACCCTTCGTTTCATATTTGTCAGTAATGACGTTTGTTTGTGGTTGTAGGTGGACCATAATGTTCTGCTAACTTTGCATGTTGTATGGGCCCTCCATCTGCATTCCGCGAGTTGTAGATATTTTAAGGAAATCGCATTCTTTATTGCACTTCGTGACGTGAATACCGATTCTGCAAGAATTTTATTCATAACAGATCCCCGTATTGCCTGTTCGTCCGCCTTTTCATTTCCTTCAATGTTCCGATGCCTCGTAACCCATATTAAGGTAACTATATGGTTTATTCCCAAGGTGTTAAGGCTACTTCTGCTTTGTTCTACCACAAAGTTATTGTAACTGAATCCAGTGCCTCAATAGCAACGTGTCTGTCCGTAAGAATAGCGATATTGCTCTCAAAAGAGAAGTCTGCAATAAGTAGAATACAGGCTTCTCCTATTTCCAGTATTTCCGCCTAGAAAAAACTGCAAGTATTGGGACGACGCACAGATTTTTCAATTTAAATAAGTATATGGGAGTATATATCTGCTCCAATACCAGAACCCATTTTACAGCCATCTGTATAGACTGTAGCGCTGAAGTTTTATAGTGAGAATGACTTACTCCATTCTTGCTGTTTAAAGCAACCGCCGGGACGATATAATTCGTCCTCCCCAAGGCTTACTGAACTTGTGGCAATAATAGACTGGCATGACCATAAATTATAAATAGAGTGGACAATTCTTTCTTTTTTTCATTAAAAAAAAATTACTTTAAGCTAAAATATACAAGATTTGAATAATTTTTGAATGTATTAATTTTTATATTTATGTTTGATTTTTGCGACTCCTGAAATTTTTATTACGTTTTATTATTATTTTTGTTTTTGTTTTTTTTTTTGTTTTTTATATAATATGAATGAGTTCATGCCGGGGCGTATGAGCAACTTGTTCGATGCTCATTATGTACTCTAAACTTTCTAGAGTGAGCTCGAGAGATGCTTGTTTTGTGCATGTTGGATGCAAACATAGTGCTGGCGTCGTTGGAAAGTTAAATAAATGCTGACAAATAAATTTTACAATCTTAGCTTAACTGGTGGAATTGTTTAAAAGCTCGAAAATTTCAAACAAACATTTGAGTAGTTGGGCAATGAACGAAATTGTGATTTTACAAGAAGACAACCATCCCAAGCCATTATTCGATAATTAAAAGTTTCCTCAGTAAGCAACTTAATCGTTCCCTCTTGACAAATTAGTTCCCTTATCAAGACGCTGGGTTGCTAATTCTATAAATTTTGAGTAAAAGTGGAAGAAAAGTAAAATTTGTAGGAAAAAAATTTTGGGGAAAAATTTGCAGGAGTAAATTCCGTTTTCAAAAGGCTGTGCTTATGAGTAAGGCATCTTGATAATCCCAGTCCAATACCTTTCAACTATAGGTTGCGAAAGGGCCTACTAGTTTGCTTTACAAATACGGAAGTTAACAACAAGATGTGGTGATGAGGTGGTTTGGAAAAAATGCACGTTTTGCTAGCATTTAACAAAGAGCTAAAATAGGGAGAAGAGTTGGATAGTCTCCAAGAGGACATGGTGGAATATATTGCAGGCTACGTTACAAGCAAACTAGGATTGACGGAACACGTTTTCAATGATCGTATTTTAACATGAGTGGATGAAGTGTTTAGAGCACATGAATGCCAATGCCGAAGTCAAGAAGATTTTCTGTTTTTAGTCAACTAAATTCTTTTATCAAAGAATTAATTAGGATCATATGGTTCTTTGCAATTTCGTCTTTGTTTTTTTATCTTCGAAAAAGATATCTGAGCTCAATCAAGGAATAACTTTTTTTTGCAGTTTCTGCATTTTTTTGGTTTCTTTTTTTATTGATCTTCATTTAATACACTTTCATAAAATAAATAAACCAAATCATAAAATTTAAAACTTTGTGTTTACCAACATACAGTTTAACACATTCCGTCCTTTTCAAAAGCTTCTGCAATCAAGCTTCTGCTAAATTTACAGGAGAATGAAGCAGAGAACTTAAAAGGTAATTGGCTTAGCTAGGAGATAAGCTTTCGAAAAAGTTATAAAGGGGTTGCTAATAGCTGGCTAAAGCTTTTCGCACAAAACGGAAAGTTGCAAGCTTTTACCGTTATGTCAAACTGTTTTGTTAGCTTTAAAGTGCGAATAAGCTTTAGCTACCTTGAGATGTAAGCTTTAAAAGCTTATCACACAAAAAATTAGAAGCTTTATTGAAAAGCTTACTTCGATTAGTCATTAGCGTAAGGAAGAAGCAGCCAAACAAAAGATATGTTTGTTCTAAATATAAAAAATAATACACTACGTGACTAACTGCATGAGGTGTATAGTTGAATAAATGGACTAGATTACAAATGGACGCGGGACTCATATTGGACACACTCACTATGAGGATTTCAGAAACGACGCACATTCACTTTGTGTTAACTTTTTTATCTCACTTTTTAACACTACTTTTAGATCCGTTCAGCTCTATGGCTGTGAAACTTTCCGACGTTTGTGAATCGCAATCTTCACCGAATTCTTTGGATTTGGTGGACCGAAAACTAAATCTTAAATACGGATAATTACATAGGTTACATCTACCGATAAATATCAAGATTTAGGAAAGAATATGACGCTGGATAGAATATACTCTGCGCAAACCAGCGCCGGAAGTCAGCAGAACTGCTTTAGACTGGAATTCACAGCGAGCACAAAACAGGTGACATCCACTAGGCTCATGGGGACGTAGCAACAAAGATGACCTTGATTGTATAGACACACCCCTGACATGGGCACAGGTTAAGACAAAAGCTGAAAACTGCCCAGTAATGGGCGCGATAGCAATTAATCATCATCATCAATGTTCAAAAAATGTTTTTGCCGAACGTCTTTATATATTTTTCGCCATACCTTCGAC